>JBCAUG010717134.1:0-12834 GCA_038406175.1 Haplosyllis leylae | reverse complement strand
CTAACAAAAAGAAAACTGCCTCTGCAACACCACTAAGTTTGGGTCCATCTTCAATTTGAACATGTCAACCATTGTAGATGGCAGTCATTACCAAAATTCACAAAAACAACTGATGCTATGACTCTACTGTTCAATACAAAGACATACTATGAAAAGTGATTTTCATCATGAACATGTTTTGGCCTTCTTGAATGCCAAACATTACCAATAACAACAAATTTGCTGCTATGACTCTACCTTGAAAATTACTGACATTGAACATGTCCAACAACCTGATAACTGATCAAAGATGGCCACCAAAGACTCCCTCCACCCAAAATAGAGTTTTACAAGTTTTACTAGTTTGTTTTACAATTGTCAGCTTAATCTAACCTTTTGTATGTGACATCTCATCTTCATCATCTCACTGCCCACAAGTTCCAATTTGTCAACAAAGTGAAACTCTTCACTCTTTGTTTTTGAACTGCAGTGTACATTGTTAGCCTCTGTGTTTCTGTTTGGGCTTCCATTTGAGTTGAGGAGAACAGTCAACAATGAAACTGTAGCCATTTAACTGGATACAGTTGATTTACTTGTCAAATGTATCTGAGATATTTTTGTTCTTATTGTAATTTCTCAGGTAACTCAGTCTAAAAAGTACCAATTCCACCTTTAATGTCCCAGGCTGAGGTTTAAATGTAAGCTGTTTACCAATCAATTCTCTTGTACACTTTTGTAACATTATTTGCTTACATAATGACTTCACATTCACCTTTTTGATTCTCAGAAAATCAAGCCCTGTTGTGAAGATTTGGGGGAAATTCATTAAAAATTTTGGTCAAAACTGAACATCATCATAAATATCTTGATCATATTTCAAAGAATTTCCATCAAACCTTCACAACAATGTTTATATCCATGACATGATCAAAGCAAAGGTTAACAATTCCATTTTGCAGCTAAAACTGAACATTGTCCTGAATAATATTACAAAAGTATGCATGGGAATAATTGTCACACTGCTTCCATTTAAACCGGAGCCAGTACCATTCAATATGACAGCTAGGTAATTTTTAGACTAAGTTACCTGAAAAATTGAATGTCAAGTCATATCCTAATAATATAATATAAAAGAGTAAAAGAGAAGAACTGTTGCACTGTTTACATGTAAACATTCCACTAGGACTGGATATGTGGTAATTGCTTTAATGAAATCTGAGGGACGGAGACAGTCAAATTAAGGTTTGACCATCCATTTACCTCATACAGAAGTTCAAACGGAAATGCAAACAAAGGCTGTCAAAATTCACTGTTCTACACTGTTCATATCTGATGAAAATTGCCATAGCGAACATTTTTAATGTCATTCTAATGGCCCATTCACACTGCCAGAGACAGACTGAGAACAAATACACAGAACTCAATGGTAATCTGTGTTGTCATCTGTCTCTGTGCAGTATGAACACTTCCACACATTCCTATCCTGGTATCGGTCTCGGTGTCGGGCAGTGTATACGCACCATAATGCATTTTGGTTGTAGAGAGTAAAGGATCTAATGTTATTTTCGAAGATAGTCTTTGGAAATGGTACCTTCTTGCCTGAACAGTACTTGAAGCATGTTCAGGTATTATTTTAATTTATTTATCTTTTTATGTTTTTTCCTCCTTTACGAATCACGAAATACAACCCAGTGGATTTGACTTTTTGTGAAATATACAAGACATTTTGTTACTTCATTAAATTTAAGGATGTAACAAATAAATGCGTCCCTCTGTGTCGTGAAGAAGGTGTACCCTTCAGATTTGCTGTGGCCGGTGCTGCATGTAGATTTGCTTCAGAGATCATCAAAAAGGAAATACAGGTGAGTGGGTTGTTGTATTCCTGCTATTTGTCTCTCGACATGGTTTTAGGTATCGTTTATGGCAAGTTGAAATAATACAGACACACACGACTGAAAATATTACCTTCCTTCGTACTATGTACATGGTCTTAGGTATCTTTTATGGCAAGTTAAGATAACACAGACACACACGACTGAAAATATTACCTTCCTTCGTACTATGTATCAGGTTGGTAACAACATATATGTCCATTAGAACGGCGAATCTAAAGTTCATAAAAAAGTTTCAAAATGTTTAATTAGCCATTACAGTAAAAATAATTAAGGAATCTCTCTTAAGTAAGGGAACGTTCGCCGTAACAGAGATAGGATCCATTTTCTGGTTATAGTGCCCAATGACTCGTGCAAGTGAAGACACTGTAACAGTTGACTTTTCTAAATATAAATCAAGATAGTCTTTTGTAAATCAGCGGACATTCACCGAGTTTCCAAGAAATTTCGCAGAAACATTTGGTCTGGTAAGTTTAACCACAAGAACGTATCGAACATTTGTCCATTGGAACGGTGAATGTGAAGCAATGTAGATTCTCTCTTTTCTATCGTTCGCCGTAAATACTATATTTATACCATCCCCAAAGGAATGTATCGACGTGTTCCGTGTGTATCTTCTTCATATTGCTATGCTGGAAGAACTTCCGCTGGATGCCAGATCACATCGTATCGATCAGAAAACCCTGTCTCGTCATGTGATCGGAGTGATGAGTTGCGTGAGTTCCTCCAATATTATAAGCCTTCACTAACCACTAATAGCATATTCAAACCTGCGAATATTACAAAATCATAAGGCCCTGTTGTATCATCCTACTGCTTGCGTCGTGGATTTGGGCACTCACAGTAGAGTCACCAGTGAAATTCTTTGATTCGGTTGAATTTTAAATAACTTCAAATAGGAATTTTCGAGAAAGTCCATTTAATACCGAGCTTCAGAATGGTAGAATATTGTGACAGGAATATATACCTCCTGTCTTTGTAATTTGATCGTGTTTTGTTTCTTCAGATTAACATGGGAACTGTAGCCATTCTGCGCGAGCTGGAAAATCAAGTTAGAGACGAAGATTTCTTCGCGCACGCGCCATTTGCTGACATGACTGACAAACGCCTAATGTTAAAGATTATACTTTCATTAGAAGAAGGATTAGCACCTCTTGAAGAAAATGTGGTTTTACCAGGTTGGTATATTTGAAAGTGAAAAAATAATGGTATGATAATACTGCCCAATACCCACTGCGATCCCAATTCCCAAAGTTACAATGGATGAGAATAAGTGAGGAATGAATGTACATCTCTCAGTGATAATGGATTCTGAAACTCATTCACTTTCCATTGACACCAATTGTAACCCTCGGATGTGAGGATCCAAGGCGAAATAGGCAGTTCACAAAGTGTGAGTCCTGTGACCAGAGCAGTCAGCTTTTTATTGGTGCCATTGGTGTAGTCTGTTTTACATCTCTGTATATTGACAAACGAATAAAGAACAATATGCAAATAAAATTTTAACAATTCAAAACTGTTGAATAGTTTTGTGTGCCCCTAATTTCCAGTATTCAGGCACAGTGACCTGTTATATCCGGATTCTGAGCTTTCTATGAACTATGTATTTATCCTGAACTTTATTCTTCACAGCAAACAAACTACAGCTTTAACAAGAGTCAAAGTGTAAATGTTCATGCAGAGCCTTACTTGGCTCTTCCCTTTATACTGTTGGACTACAGCTTCATCACAATGAGCTCCTCCTACTATGAGCTCATTTCTGGCACAACAAGTTAAATATAGGTTTTATTTATGTACAGGTTCAACAACTAGTACAACAAGTTCATGGTCAAATTTATTATATAACATAATAGTCACCAAAGAGTCAACATCGTGGATAAATTTTTCATTAACATTTTTTCTAAGATGAGATTAACTTTCCACATTTTGTTAACTTTTTATTAATTTACTTTCTGATGGGTTTTTACGCTGTATTATCTAGTTTGAGGGGGTCTCTCCTTAAAACTAGGCAAAATAATTTACACATTTCTCGTCCAGTAAACAATGATAAGTCGAAACATCATCATATCTTAGAATTCGTATGATCGGTTCAAGTTTACTGAGGTCAATCAAATGGAGACACATCTTGCCTTCTTGGAAAATGGAGGTCAGGACCCAAAAGCCGAACAAAAATGGGTCAAAGATTAAATCCAGGAACATGTTGGTCTTGGAAAACGAGAAAAGATATTGATTTCTAAATTATAAAATGTTCTAAAGAATTGCAGATCTTTTTCATTTAATCTGAAACAGAAAGTAAAAGGAAATGCGGACTAATTCCTCTGATGGAGATACCAGAGACAAGCACTTCTCTGGACAAAACAGAAAGTTCAGAAAGTTAATTTCAAAACTTTCACTTGGTCTGAGATTCTGTCTAAAAGACAACCCGATCTCTGGAGAACAATAAGCTCAATTTTATGCGAATATACTACAACATCTGAGGACTTTGTAGTGAATTCTTCTCGTGTTAACTGAAGGAATGGTCTTATACCGATTGTAATAAAACGCGTTCTTGGGACCCTCCGGGTTTTTCACAATAAGCAAATCTGACAGATCTGTCAGAAATAAAGTTTATTTTTTAAGAATTATCGCAATTTAAATTTTAAAGGTGAGGGTTACTTAATATTTCCAGCACTTGCTAGATCGTGTGTACTTTGTCAAATAAAATTTCGACACACAATAGCAAAGAATAGAAATCTACTTCTAGATCTGGTAGATCTGACAGAAATGCGCATCATGAAAAACTAGAGTGTTATCTGTGACATATTTCCAGATTGGAAACTGAATTGGACTATTCTTGGACTTTTTGCCTTATCTGTTGATCGTGAATTCCAAACTTAGTGCATCACAAACACATGGAAGTTGGCAATGTTGGCATTTCTGCCGACCTTGTAAGCTCTCAAATGAAAAATTTGAGGGATTAGTTGATCCTCTTGGTGAAGTAGTGATCATTTCTGTACATAATAATGTCAGATTGTAATCTGGCGTCGTGAAATAATTTCATTCCACAACTGGGAAACTGTTGCATGCAGGGGCCAGGGCTACTTTTTGTTGTATTTTTGTGAAATCGGAACATTGGAGTTTTTCTATAATTCGTTATTTTCTGCCCAATCCTGGTAGAATCCTGCCAGCATTGATGGAGAAAAGCAACACAAAAAATTGCTCCCTGTGGGGATTGAACCCACAACCTCCAGATCATCACTCTAATGCTCTACCAACTGAGCTAAATCACTATTTGGTTATCTGTGTGAATCAATCACATTTTCTCTATTTTGGATTTGGATCTTGCTAATTTAGATGAATTAGACTAATTCATCTAATTGCACACGGACAGTGGAATTGACTATCCATGGATAGGTGGAATGTTCTTTTGCAATATCCATAGGACCATTCACTATTTGATATGGATAGTGCAAAATGAATGAGCACTCCTCGTGGAAAGTGAAAAATGAATTTACACTATCCTCAGATAGATGAATACACTGTATGTGAATAAATTACTATTCACAGACAGTATATTCCACTGCCCATGAGGCATATGTCCAATTCAACTAATTAGATGAATTCACCCAATTTCAAAACCAAAATAAAAAAAAACCCAAATAAGGCTTTTCTAAAGTCATGCCCTATTGATTCCAGAAATAATCAAAGTCCAAAATGTCAAGTGGTATATGAAAGCTCACTTCAGAAATCTCCTGCTCAACACATACCTGTCTAGGAAGTCAGAAGAGCAATAAAGTGATGATCTGGAGGTGGTAGGTTCAATGCCCACCAGACGCAATTTTTATTTTGCTTTTCTCTGTCAATGCTGGTAGGATTCTGCTAGGATTTGGCAGAAAATAAC
This sequence comes from Haplosyllis leylae, assembly GCA_038406175.1. NCBI lineage: Eukaryota > Metazoa > Annelida > Polychaeta > Phyllodocida > Syllidae > Haplosyllis > Haplosyllis leylae. The sequence continues at coordinate 7,083 of JBCAUG010717134.1, read as the reverse complement.
AAATTACAGACACAAACTCGATTGTCTTTGCAAGCTGATGGTGCTGTTGCTAGTCTTCTTAATCTTAGAGCTGAACGGACTTATAGGAGGAAAAGACTGATGCCAGCTTTGTATAGTTCATGAAGAAATTCGATTGCACGAAAGGATTAAGGAGATCTCTGTCTGGGATTCTACTGCCACAGCTTATGATAAATTTTCAAAACATATTATGAAATAGATCTAAATTCAAATCAGAGCTGGTTCCATAACTTCTCGTAGGAGAGTGCGCCGACCCCATATAATTTTTTGTTTTCCGAAAAAACCATGAAATATTGGTCGGTAGAGTTGGCCGTCCTCCATTGGACCCATCACTGCAAATGTTGTCGTCAGAAAAGTAAAATGATGTTTCTCAAAGCGCCAACGTTCTGATATGTAGGGCTTTTTACATGCAACTCCGTCTAATTTACGGAAATCTAGGAGTAACAAGCTGTATGTCTAAACCCACTACCTGTTGTGCTGCATAGAAATGTGACAATATCTGTTGAGTCCATCTCATCCATTACGTCTCATCTCACATGAATTACGCAGAATTATACGGCATGAGAATGTATGAGGCGACGTGCGACGTGAAACTTGCTGCGCATTGTCAATTAGTTTAAGCAAGCTTTCCCTGATGGAGGTTGTCCCAAGACTCTCAGCTAAATTTTTACTTATCTCTGTGAACTTACCTCTACAACAAGAAAGTCCTCCTGCGTGAACGCAAGAGACATAACACCCGCCGCTTAGCCTGGAGGGGGGGTACCTCATTCCTGTCTTGGCCTGAAGGGACCCCAGTCCTGTTTTGGCTGGTTGGCTGAGAGGGGGGGGGTTAACCCAGTTGGAGTACCCCCACCTGAGACTGGGGTACCCCCCCCCCGAACAGACATAACCTCCCATCGTACTATGTACGTAGGTGGAACAAGAAAGTTCTGCATGACCGCAAGAGGCGTACCTGGCGCGTAGCAAATCAAATGCTGGTCCTGTCTATAGGGGGGGTGGGGAGAGAAGGGAAGGGGAGTAACTTGGACAGGACCAGGGGTTATCTCCCCAGGACAGGACCAGGGACAGGACTTGGGACATGACCATTGGGGTACCCCCCTTTGTTAACAGACAGATTCCTGTAAAAATATTACCTTCCCGATTCTTCGGATGCGGGTGGTAATTACCCTTCATAATTTGCAATATTGTGTGAACTGCTGGAAGGACAAGCGAGTTTTTCCCGTATTACACAAAGTTGACATTTATCTGTTTGCCTAAATTTGAAAATATGACAGATACAGAAATTCATCACATCAGTTAAAATTCGAAACACCATAACAAATGTAAATTTACTTTGAAACGCATTATGTTCTTAACTGTTTCCAATTTATTTACATTAGAAGTTGTACAAAAATGCCAAAGTTGTCAACTTTGTGTATTACGGGAAAACTCGAAAGATGAATCAGGGATCCTCAGATCCTGTTGTCACTCAATTTCAACCTTTGGCCATTTATTTTGGAGCAAAGAACCCTTCGTGTTTCATCTTTTTTCCTATCACCACCAGGTGGAGTTTTGGTCCCTTTACCGGTCACATTTTTAATCAACCATTATTTCATTATTACAAGCTTTTAGACAATAATCTAAATTCATGGCAAGTTAAAATGTAGGACACGGTGTATCGTGCGTACAAATATAGAAGTTGAAATCTGACAATGTAATATTTTATTACAATGTCTTTCCGGTCAAATACTTGTCATATCTGAAAACTATGATATGTATAAATATTTTTATATTATACATCTGAACCAACATTCAATTTGAATGTAATCTGACCAGTATGCAGACCGATTTTTAAGTTTGCTGCTAAAAGATGTCAAACCCAGTCTTGTTTTTTGATGTTAATGGTGGGGATTTTTTATCTACTTTCAAAGTATATTTCCAAATATAGTTTGCGCACATGTATGATATTGGCTACGATTCACCAGTTAAGTTCCCTCACTCTGTTTAATTTCTTTATAGATGTATATTTCCACATGAGTTCAGGTCCCAAACCTGTTTTTCAAAGTATTTACATTCGCATGACCTGAAAATATTCAGAAACCTTACATTTCATTTTTACTGTTCTAAAAAGAATTAACCTTTATTTCACAAATGTGTTGAGTTCCCAGATCTAACAAAGTGATCAAAAAATCTGATAGATTATGAAATCAGATGGAAAACAAGACAAAGATAAATATGTGTGTCAATACCATCTGTTTCACCAACCAACACTGCGCAAAAAGTTTACACGAAAACCGTTAATCGAGTTTTCCACATTGAACAGATTCTTGGATGAAATGAGCTCAGGGTTGAGTTATGCACATTAATGGTTTTTAGTGCAGGAGGGATTTTACTGAGATAGGATGGAACTGAAACTTATTCGTGAACCACCGTCGGAATTTCAGTATGTGGGGGTCAAGTCATGAAATGATGGAGTCTTTTTGTTGAGATGTATTTGCAACAAGACTTATTCTTTACACCTATTTGCAAGGCTTAATTCATAAAAATAAGTCTAAAGAGCTCAAATAAAATTTAATGATGGCGTTGTGTTGTTGGTTAATGGTTGGATGCAGGGTATTTTGTGACTTCCTGTTCATTTAGTTTCACAGTCATTTTAAAAAGTGAAATAGTAACTTTAATTCTTGACCAAATATGATGATGAGTCGGTGTGTATGTCACTAATAAAATAGAATATTTCCTGGAACATTTAAACTTAATACTATTTGCAAGCTGAGTTCACTTTCTAATCGTTTGACTCGATTCCACCTCCATTTGTCTCGTGGTTTCAGCGTGAACAAATAACATGATTTAAGAGAATAGGTCGTAGATAAAATGTTCACAAATCAGGGATTCAATCTACTCACTAACAATATCAAAAGGAATCAGGTATTTTGACCTATGCATTACATACGGTCGGATGGGCTGACAGTTTTACAAAACAATCAAGCAGTCGATCATTTTTAAGTTCATTCTCCACAAACCTGTCCACCATGATACAGTCTCCAGTTATGTGGATTGCAGAAACACAGAATTGGTTACATTGAAATCACACCAATGAACTGCTAAAAAGGTATGGTTAAAAAGTAATTCTTTGAACCATCTTTGGGTTCATGTACACAAGTTTTGTATGGATTTATTCACAGGGTTTGTTCACATTTTACCGAAACGAATGCTTAACAGCATGAGAAGGCTCAGTTAAAAGCCCCCCTCAGGACGCTAGTCAGTCTCCATGCACACCAGGAATACATACACTATCATCAATGAAGAACGCGTTTTATGTGTGTTTCTGTTTGTTTATTTTCAGGATGCCCCCAGGGAACACGACCCACTCACCCCTGGGCGGGGGGTACCCGCCGGGGAGCGGTCCGGACCCAGGAGGCCACGTTCAGCCCGGCTTCCCACCCATCTTCCCCGAGAACCCGAACATAAGTACCATATATGAAATCATACAATCATTAACAGCGGAGCAAAAGGGAATTCTGTACGAACAATTAGGAGTAACACATGTCACAGAAATACTTGAGTTGTTGAACCTTAACCCTAACGGAACAATGTACGTGAAAAGCTACGAGGAGAAATTAATGGACTACTCAGCATACAGACTGCATAAATATATCCTACTCTACGTGCCGCCTATATTAATCGTCATGGGCACATTTGGAAACGTCTTCAGTTTCCTAATCTTGAAACGTAAAGCTATGCTTAAGTTCTCGACGTATTTCTACCTGATGGTGCTGGCGTTGGCGGACACGTTGGTTCTTTACGTTGGATTGTTGCGCTTGTGGATCGCGGAACTGACGGGTTATGAACTGATGGCGCAGGCAGACTGGATCTGTAAACTGACGTGCGTTGTGTCCTACACGGTCAGTGACTTCAGCGTCTGGCTCATCATTGCCGTCACAGTCGAAAGGTAAGACGCCCTTGAAACAAGAGTCCCGCTTAAAACAAGCAAAAATATGACAAAGAAACTGCTCCTTTTTAAGCGGGCTCTTGTTGTAACTGAACCTTTTAATATTGCTGACAATAATTTTGATGCAAAGAAACCTGGCAGTTATGGCCGAGTTCTCGTTCTAACTGAACTCGTGGAAAAGTTGGAACCTATGTATCAAGCGAAATCGGCATTTGTCGATTTGATACGTATAACTGTTAAATCCTAACAAAGTGATATCAACTATACTCAAACTGTTGTACCATTTTCAAGCAAGTAGCTTGTATACCGTGAGATAAACCACCAACCAAAATTCAGTCTAATGCTAATCAATTCAAATTGAAAATTTGTAAAAAACAAAAAAAATTGCCACTCAAAGGCAAAAGTATGTCAAATTTTGGTCTACGGATGTTTTCAGAACTGGTTTAATAACATTGTATTATGTAGTCTAGATCAGTGGCAGATCCAAGATTTCTCAGACGGGGAGGGGGCACCAACCACCAAGGTGGGGGCGCGAACCTATTATTTGGCCAGATTTTCCCCAAAAACTGCATGAAAATGATGGTCTGTGTAAATTGCAGGTTTATTGTGGTGTGTTACCCACTGAAGGCAAACAGTTACTGTAACACACCGCGCGCGAGACGGGTCATACTCGGGGTGATCTTCATCCTCTTCTGCCTTAATCTCCACTTCTTCTGGACAGTCCAGGTTTGAAATTCTTACCCTTGTATTGACATTATCAGAAAACGACGAATGCCAAATGTGGCCTGATCGATTCCATGTTTCAACTCTCAATGAAAATGTTAACAGCCAACTGTCACATGATTGACACAATTTCTTTCAAATTTGTACTAATCCACAAACTCATTTTCCAAAATTTATACAAAGTTATCCTGTATTCTTTGAAGGTTGTGACATATCATCACAATAATGAGGAGATACACGCATGCGCAGGAGGACCGAACTATGAGCTGCTGGTGGATGAGATTTGGCCCTGGGTGGACATCATGCTATACTCATGTTTACCTTTCCTTATCATCTGTGTACTCAATGTTCATATTATCAGACAGGTTAGTCAGGTCAAACATTCTACTTTGTAATTAGTTGTGTTCTCAAAGAAGTTTCTGATCCTGGAGTGGCCACGCTAAATGCCCCACCCACTAACATGTGGAAATAACACATTATTTGTGTCATCAAAAATATTAAAGTCAGATGCTATTTAGTTTCGTTCTCACATGCATGAATAACTAACTCAGAATGTAATATTCATTTCAGGTTGTTCTTGCCCACAGAGGTCGCAACCAACTGCAGGCTCCCCGGAACACTTCCGGTTTTGAACGCCGCCGTCCGTCGCATGAGGGCAGCACAAGGCTTACTATCATGCTATTGGCTATCAGCTTCGCCTTCCTTCTCACAACGTTGCCTCTCACTGTCGTTAACATAGGTCAGTTGGAATAAACAGTCTCAAACGGTCAGATGCTATACTTAAAATACAGTTGATGTGTCCATACAGTAAGTTTTATTTGTTTTCCAGGTACAGCATTCTGGAACTCGTATGCAAATGACATGAGTGTGGTGTCCAATATAAAACTGGCTCGTACGATCACAGAGATGCTCATGTACATTAACCACAGTATGAACTTCTTCCTGTATTGCGCAACAGGTACGCACCCAAATGTGTCGAAATATTTCTGAAAACATAAGGAAACTATGAAACAGAACGTTTGGGTTTTTCCGTCTCCTTTTCTTCGGATTAATCATCCTAATTGGTGAATATTTTTTATTTATCTGTCAAAATTTCCAACAGTTCTTTGAATTTCACATTCTTGTGGATATTTTATCAAACAAAGACTCGGATTATTACTAACAAAGTTAGCATTCTGCTTATTAAACTAATGAGTGTAAAATAGTTAATACGGAAGAAATCAATATTTTGCTGCATACAACTTGCTTGCGATGAATTCGGTTGAAACGATAACGAGCAGCGGACTACAAAAAAAAACCAAAAAAGTCCTCCTGCATAAACTCAAGAGGCATACCGCCCACGCCGCATAACCGTCCTGCTTCTGTGCAGGGGGGCGGTACCCCCTGTCCTGTCCTGGGGGTACCCCTGTCTGATATTAGGGTACCCCCTGGACCAGGATGGCAGTTACTCCCCTGGGCCAGGACACGGGGCACCACCCCCCCCCACCCCAGGCAGGACCTAGGACAGGATTTTGGGCAGGACCAGTGACAGGACTGGGGTCATCCCCCCCCCAACAGAAAGGACCTGGGGCCAGAGACCAGGGACGGGACCTTGGACCAGAGACCACAGGGTACCCCCCCCCCCACCCTATTGACAGACAGACACCTGTAAAAACAGTATCTTTCCCTATCCTTCGGATGCGGACGGTAATAAGAAATCCCTGTTACTGGCACTGATCTTGAAAACGTTTGAGTCATTGAACAGAAATTAGAGCACATGATGGCAAGAACGTTAACTTACATGACACAATTTAATACGCATATAATTTTCACCCTAATTATTAGCTTTTATAGATCCTATTTCTTTCCCAATATACAGGATTTTCACAGCATTATCGCAACCAGTTCACATTACCAATTAAGGAACATTTTTGTTTTATCCCCGTGGCCACGACAACTCCATGTTCTTCAAATGTCGAGTCATATTTGGTTGAATGGTCACGAGATTGGTACAGTAAGCATGGAAAATGCGTCAAAAGTGTATCTCTTGTAACTCATCGGATTCGCCGGGTCGGCAATTGCTTTCAATCCCTCACGGGACGACAATTCATCAGGTTTCCGCATTATTACGGCGACAATGGTGAAACACGTATGGAAATCGACCACGCCATATTTCAACCTGTTTTCCAGCCCGCTGGAAAGAATGTGTATCATTCATTGATTTTCAGTCAAGCTTTAGGGCATGTTTGCTCCAATTAATGCCGACGAAAGAATTACTGTACAAGCCTCTTATTGTCATGTATCAGTTGCAATGTTGGAATCAGCATTGGCGGATCTAGGGGGGGGGCGCCAGGGACGCGCGCCCCCCCCTCTGGGGAATGTTAAGTGGGTGGAATTACCCTCTGGCTGTGTTGTGCCAGGATCTTGGTCTGGAC
>JBCAUG010717123.1:0-12837 GCA_038406175.1 Haplosyllis leylae | reverse complement strand
AATTGTTGTTGACCTAACTTTTGTTGCTGAGTCCAAAACTGCCTGAATCCCAAATTACCATATTTTCAGGTGTGGAGGGGGGATAACCTTACTTTTGTTGCTGAGTCTGGGGGAGGGGTTGTCCAAAAATATCAAACTCCCATTGGGGGGGGGGTTGATGGTTTTGATGGTTTGTTGGCCTAACTTGTGTTACTAGGTCCAAATTTGCCTGAATCAAAAATTACCATATTTTGAGGTAGGGCAGAGGTTGTTGACCTAACTTTTGTTAATTTGTAAATCCCCAAATTCCCATAATTTTGGTGGGATGGTGGTGGTGGTGTTGAACTTATTTTTAATTTTAATGCTGTTCATAAATGCAAAGGCCAATGCAGAGCAAGCGGGGGCCATAGCAAAGTTATGTTTCAGGTTTTCCACGAATATGAATTGATCGTATTGTGGCAAAGAAAATATTTTGTTTTCCATTGTGATATTTCCAGCATGAAAGGAAATAACAATAAAGGCAACATAATCGCTAAACATAAGAGTCGGGTATATTATACATCCGCTTTGTAGCCGGAAACTCTATCTCTACAACATGCACCGTTTAGTTTTGAATTCTGTGGTATTTAAATAAGCTTTTGAGTAAGCAAACCTTAACTGGTCCTTTTGCACAATAGTATCACGTTGCATATCGTTTTACCTTCCATGTCTACACCAACTGGACCCTATTTGCAGTTATCATAAGCAGAAGATACTTGAAATTTTCACAAACATATTTAGCCACTAATTTTGTCTCTTAGCAAGGATATGGTTTGGATCATCATTGAGATAGAAAGGCGAAAAGTTTCAAATAAAATTGTAAAATGTTCAATTACATGACTGCAAATTAGCAGCTATTCTATCCAAAAATAGTCCAATATGTTTCATTGCTGTGTCAAACCAAAGTGTACAATGCTGTATATGAGGAATAGTTGATGACAGAACCATTGGAGCTAACACAGACATGAGTTTGGTCATTAACTTAGCTAATATAATTAATCTATCCTTCTCACAAGAAACCCTCTAAATCCGCAGATTAATACAGTTAAAAAGCAATGTTAATTTAAACGAAACGTGTAAGGTTTCCTACTTGTGAGTCCACCAACTTGTAGGACTTCTGTTTTGGTCACTAATGTGCTTAATTAATTCTAGGTGTATTTTCTCTGTTTTAAAGGGAACAATCGAGTTTTTCTACAATTCGACATTTTCTGCCAAATCATGGTAGAATCCTGCCAGCATTGACATTGAATGGTCGCCATCCATTTAATGTCAATGCTGGCAGGATTCTGCCCTGATATGGCAGAAAATGTCGAATTGTAGAAAAAAGTGCATAACTTGAATTGTAGGTATATGGTACACGTACAGGGTCTCCTCGGCAACTTTCTCGTAAGCTCTCCATGACAAGTTTTCATTTTCGGGGGATAAGAGACAAAGTGTTCAAGTCAAATCTGATTCAAAAGTGGAGTCCAAGTTGTCCATGATAAGGGTTTCATATTCTTGGGGGTCGGAATTGACACTCACTTTCTGGGCGAGGTCGATGTGCCGCGCTTCACAGTAATCTCCCGAGGGGCCTAATAAACCAGTGTTTGTGGAAAGTATAGTATAAAAAAAGCTAAAACAAGAGAAGCTAAAACAACTAGATAGCACAAACGTCTGATATTCTTGTTGAAATTACAAGAAACTTTTGAACTAAAGCTTCCCCCTCGTTGAAAGCACCTTCCTGCCATTTCCACTAGATTGACACTGACAAGCCATTACCTAACAGGGTACTATTTCACAAACATACTTACAATGAGTGCATTAAACATCAATATACATGTAAAAACCTGCTGCAATAATTAAAAGGGGTCGTAACCTTCAGGGGTAACGTGAGAAATAGAATAGCATTGCCTCAACTGATAATGAGAAAGTCGGCAGTATATGAAATCGACACTTTACAGAACTGTATGGCTGATGTAGGAAAACGTGAAGTGTGCAGCTTCAATCATAGGCAGTTAGTTCTCCACAACTGTTGTTTGAATACTCAGAATCAATCTTTTAAAGAATATAATGCTGTTGAATATTTGTGGAAAGAAATTTTAGCAACTTCAATACAGGCCACTGATATCCATTTTGAAATTCTTTCATTTATTCTTCATTCACATACACATTTCTTATCAAAAGTAAAAGTTGCAAATGCAAATCAGGCACATTACTAGAAATAGTGAGGTCGTGTAACCAAGGTAATATGTAAACAAATGAGCGTCATCTGTTCTCAAATGACCATATATGGTCATGCACAACAGGGTGTGTCTCGCATAAAGCATTTCTATTGGGTCCAACCTGTTTGTTTACCCTACAGAGGAACTGCCCGAAATCGATAAGAATAGCTAGTAATGCCGTGGTTAAACGTGCAGCAGGTGCCACAAACTGAGACATTCTCATTCTTGCAATAATTAAAATCGGGACAGTAAAGGTGCGAAGATCACTTCAGACTGTGATAGTTTCTCAGAATCTCCATTGAATCCAATTGTAATGACTAACTTTTTCAAACTTTTTAAACATTTTTAATTTTTCAGAAAAAGCGGACATGGCAATGTGTGAAGAAATGTGGTTGATGATCACCATCCAAAAGGCAGTGATTGAAAAACTGGAACAGAAAAAATGTTTTTTCGACTACTCACAGCAAACTTTATTATGTATTTCTATTCTCCTCACTGACCTCGAATTCAACTGCAGAGAATTTTTTTGCCTATAGCACAGGTTTCTCATGAACATCAATGTTGTTCTGTAAATTTTCAACTGTTTTCGACAATTTACGAAATTGTTCTTCAAGTTGAACACAAAATTTACCTTGATTTCCTATTTTAAGAAATATTATGACTAACTCCTTGATCAATTCATTCTGAATATCACCCTGTGTAATTGACCATCGAGTTTTTCCATAATGTTGTCATCGAATTTGATGAATTCATTGAATTGGATTCATAGTGATGTGTCTATGAAATAAGCAGGTCACCGTAAAATAAAATGCAAAGTTTTCTCCATAAATAGACTGAAATTATGACATATATTTACAAATGTCAGGCTGTATTTAATAAGTAAGCAATAATCGAGACTAAATTTTATTTTCTTTACATGGTGACAGTTACTAAATGTAGGTGACTTTCTTTCAGTGACATCACCAAATTTTTAATTCATAGAATTAATCAAATTCAATGACAATTATGGAAAATCTTGCATCACCCATTCCTTTCATCATGGACCACCTGACCCACCCTTGTCCACAACCATAAGCCATCTGACCCACCCCCAACCACGGACCCCCTGACCCGCCCCACCCCTGACCATGAGCCACTTGACTTGACCTCCTGGACCATGGACCACCTAACCTGACCCACCCTCCTCTCCCCAGACCATGGACTACCTGACCGATCCCCAGACCACGGACCACCTGACCTGCACCCAGACTATGAGCCACCTGACCCAACGCCCTAAGCCGATGGACCACCTGCACCCCCTACCCCCCCCCAAACCAGGACTAGTCCAGAGTGATCAGCAAGTCTAGAATGATCTAGGAAGGAAATAGGAGGAATATGGACGGAGGGTTGTGGTCAGTATACCTCGTGATGTTAATCAAGGTCTTCCTTGTTATTCCTTTGTGACAGTATAAACTGATTAAGTATAATCATCGTTGAACTGTAACTAATCAATTCTTTTTCTTTTTTTCAAAATGAAGAGACAAAATCACAAGTGACCCTAGTATGTGTTGGCACGGGCAGACGGGAACTGAACATGACTCCTGGCTTTCCAGCAATTCTTTGTCAGAATTTATTTTTGTCAAATGCATCTAATTAGATGAAAATAGCTAAAAACTAAGCTATCCGTAAGAGAAAAGACAGGATACTTTGGTTGAGCAAGATAATGGATTTGACTCTTGTCAATTACATTTTATTGCCTTACAATTTCGAAGGCTGAGTATTTAGTTTTTGTAAGAGTTAATTGAAAAAACCCAAAAACAAACTGATTGTCACTTGGACTAGGGCGGCTAATGGTCTGAAAGTCTCTATTAGCCCATTAACGGTCGACAATCCGACATAATCCTCTCCGACCCTGTTATTATCTCATCATCCACTCTTTGGGCTCATTATGAAATTAATTAACGAAACATTCAAAGGCTCAGCTTGACAATCAGATCAAAAGCTAGTGATCTCTTTTGTTCAGGTGCATCATTACCGATCTACCTGTTGTTTTATTTTTATGTCACTGTTTTATCTGAGTTTTGCACGATATTTTTCATGCAGTCACTCACCCTGGGATTGAAGAATAGGAAATGACTTTTTCCTAATAACCAGTCAATGCACGATCACGTTTCCATAGCATGTGGTCAGTAAGACAAAAAAGCACTTCTTGACAGTTTCGGGGGAACACGAAACAGTTTGCAATGCTTGCAAAAATGGTTTGTTCTGCTATCGATAAACCGAGTCCAAAATGATCCTTAGCTTTTGAATTAATTCATTTAGTTCAGTGTTTTTATTCTGCCCCAGGTTCTAGTTCCTAGTTGGGAAACCAATTTGACAGCTACAAATTGGGATTCCAGATAAAAACGGTACATGCACCAAAGGATCAGAAGATTCTAAATCAGTAGATTTAGACTCCAATCTTTTTTAACTCGTTATTGTTTTGTTATCGGTTTATCTCTCATTATGGAGTACAGATTAGTTCTGAAGGAAATTGTAATTAGTCCTATCCGCTAGCACTGATTGTTCACTGATTAGCTAGACTCAGTTCATCACCTTTTCCCTTTCACCGTTAAGTCCCATGATATGGATTTTATAAGGACAAACGATAATTATCACCAGGGGCGAACAAAAGGAACAAACACTCGTTCATTGGTGGTACTTAATTAGGAAATAATTCGTAATTAGTAAGCGAAACCATTATCCAGGCTCGGGTGTGGGTGCGACTGGTTGCGGCGGTGCAGTGGTGTCGACGTCGTCTGAGATTTTAATTAAATAGCGCCCGGAATGTGACAGGCACGAACCCAGTCACGTGAATCTACAAACTAGCCAGATCTCATCCTTTCCGAACCACTGGTGTGTTTTCAAAAACAAGACAAAAAACTGGTTTAATTAAGAAAAAATAGGCCCACCCCTGCGTACCCAGAAATGCATAGATCCAGTACAAAGACGTTAATAAGACAAAGAACTGATACTCCGGTATCCCAGTTAGGCGGCACTGCTCTGCCAGCTGCTGAATGAATTTTACATCCCCTTTCCTAACTCACTCTATCTCCACCCCTAATTTCCTCCAGATGGTAGTACTTTATAAAATCCTGCCATCTGGTGGAAATTAGGGGTGGGGATAGGGTAAGCTAGGGGAGGGAGGTAAAAAATTCATTTTGTACTATGAGGTGCTAACATCTCAATTAAATTAGGTGACAGTTTTGACCATTGACTAACACTGGCATGCACTGCTTACATCAGACCAGTTTCACACACAGAGACCAATTACAAGGAATAATCAATCATCGATTCGAGATATTCATATCATTTTCTGTTTAAATATTAATTGTGCTAATTTTACTTTTGGGATGTGTATGTTTGCTTCAACTGCAAATAAAAATATGTAATCTTAATAAAAATTTAAAGTATGTATCACTGAAGTGTTCTGTGTTACTCTACTGAATTTATTTAGTCCAAAAACTAATGCACATTTGACACCTGCTGAATTTTAACATTTCAGTTTTAAGACTACAGACATGAAATTCAGCAATGTGGCACTGAACATTTGCAAAGAAAATTGGAAATGCAGTGGAAAGTTTACATATTTTTACCGCCCACATCCGAAGGATGGGACAAGGTAATGTTTTCAGTCTGTTCACACTTGGGGGGGGGGGTGCTACTCCAGTCAGGTCCCCAGTCCCTTCCCCAGACTCTGGTCCCAGGTCCTTTCTGGGGGTACCCCAATCTCTGGTCCCATGTCCCTTCTGGGGGTACCCAGTCTCTGCTGGTCCTATGTCCCTTCAGGGGGAGGGGGTGCCCCAGTCTCTGGTCCCATCTCCCTTCCATGGGGTACCCAAGTCCTGGCACAGGAGGGTACCCCCAGCCAGGACTTGGGCACCCCCTGACTAGGACTGGGGTACCCCTGGGTAGGACTGGGGTACCTGTTGGGTAGGATTGGGGTACCACCTGGCCAGGACTGTGAGTACCCCGTCACCCCAGTCACGACTGGGGTACCCCCCCTCCCAGGACAGGTTACACTGTGGGCGGTATGGGTGGTTTCCCGCAGGAGGACTTTCTTGTAATCTTCATTTGAAGCAAAAACATGTACAGATAAAGAAGATACGACTAAATTTTAAAATTCATATGAAGATCTTGTTTCGGTATATTTTTGGACATGAGCCATATCACAGAAAAATGAGAGATGAAATTACTGGAGCATATATGGGAACATTTCCAGCCAATTCCAGGATGATCATTTGTTCCACGCTCCACTCATGAATTAACCCTCTGCAAAGATTTTAGTAGTGTTTCAGTTTCCTCTGCCTAGTATACGTGATTATTACGCACCTGGATTTAAACGATGATCTAATTTACATGATTGTAATCGTTTTCCTAACCATTTGCTCACATGCCTGTAAAACGTTCATTCCGTTTAAGGGCAGTAGTTTCTAGCAATAGGCCAAATCAATTGTCTTCGAGATACAGAGGATTAATGAATTGAGCCAGCCAATTTTGAAAGGTCCAGAAATGCCACTTAAAATGACACAATATTATTTTTTCGTGTTTAATTTAGATCTACAGAGAACTTGGCGCGATTCCTTCAACGTTCGCAGCGAATGTGTACAAGGAAACAAAGTTGATGCTCTTTCTGTAAATTAACTACAATGCTGTCTACGTTTTATATTCTTCTTACACTCTACTAAATGTATATTATGTGAATAAAAGATAAAAATGTAAGAATAGAGTGCAAAAAGGAAGTCCATTGCCTTAGGTCCAAAGGATAATATCACGAATATGACGAATATGACATGATATGACATCGCATAATTTGAAAGTCAGAAAAATGATGCAGTCACGGGAAATGTTGCACAGAGTCGTTTTGACTTAAAATGTTAGATCCTTGCAAAAGATATGGTAGTTTTTTATTCCTGACTAGACACGTTTAAAATGGAATACTAAACACAACTTGTACCTTTTCATCCATTTCATTGTCACCTGTTTTCAGTATTTTCAGCATCAAGGTTCAGACAGAAAACAGTACATGATTATTTCCTCTTTGGCGTTGGAATTTCATGATCGTACGGAGTTCACTTTATTAATTCCTAGCGCACACCCACACACGTAAAAAGTTTTTTTCTTATCCTTGGCATAATTTATTTTTAAAGTGTCACTGATTGTATTCAGAAATGGGAGATAGTCGAGTGCATTTGTTGTTATTGATCTGTGCATTGCGCATTATTAGTAATTTATTGTCACAGAAGGTTAAGAAAAATTGTCACATAAAGAAGTAGAAAACAGTGTATGGCCAATTTTTGAATCCCAGAATTTGCGGAAAGCAACTCCTATTTGACGGTTGCGATTTATTCTAAATCATTTCACTTCTCTTCCGGAAAGAGTTTAATTAAAAATTATATAGTTTTCTCTGATCACGGGTTAAAGCAAACGAATAAAGCATTTTCTCGCAACCATCAAACGGCGTGATAGGCATCTCGCGTTTCGTGTTCATTCCATTGTGTTCCGCGGGATCTGGTATCATTACGCACGAGACCCTTTGTACATCAAACGAAGCACCTCGTTAATTACTGTAGTTTTGTACGTTTCCTTGCGTGGCGTTATTTTGGCAAATGTTCAGGATCTGCAGAAGGTGAATTGCAGCAAACAGGCAGATAAGAATAGGAAACAAGTGACCGAACTTTGAATATGGATTTAGTGTTCTTTAATTAACACTATTACACCTGGGTAAAAGCTGCTTCAATGCTAATAAGGATTAAAACTGTGATTTATGATGTTAAAGGTCAGGGTCAACGATAAATCTTTGGTTGAAGACCAACAACGGTTCAATTATCTCATGTCCTGCAATCAGTATCCTAATTGCCCAATTTTCCAGAAAGAAAGGACAAATATTTGTCCCATGACGGTGAAATCTACAATGTTTTGTCCAAAATTAATTAATTGTTAACTTTCATGCACCATGTTAATCTAGAGAAGAAATAGTTTTAAAATACAATAATTTCCTCCTTTATTTTCAACGTTGTTCCTTAAGTTGAAGTTCTGTGAACTATATGTCTTCGATTTACCTAAATTTGTCTGGAATACCTCAAGGTTTATTTCCTCTGTTAATATGGAAAGACAAAAAAAAACTATATCCTTTGAGAAAATGAAAGAAACTTTAGTAAAAACAACACTCGGCATTCTTGAGTAATCGAAGGCATAGCAAAATACACGGCTTTCCATACCTCTCAAGGTAGAGATGTCCCACTAATATGTTTGCAAAGTCGATTAATCGAATAAGTCGATTTGAAAAATGCAGCTTCTTGCCGAATTAGCAAATTTCTTAGACATCATTGCTCTAATTGTGGCTATTCTATCATTCGAAGCTAGAAACTTGAGGACTGCAAATGGTAAACATTAAACAAAGGAGGACGAGTAATAGAAGAATCCATTATCACTTGCAAGTACAACATTCTCCACTTTGTTCTCAGTAGATGGAAGATGGGCTGTTTACAGTTTAGAAAGGAAAAATACAGTCCCTTCATTTCCTCCTTTGAATTGTCCAAAAGAGATCTTCTGCAAGACATGAAATGAGTCTTGACAACTCTCTTGGCTCATTTTAGAGTTGCTGCCTCCATGGTAACTTCAACAATCAAATCCACTGGACATGTCGCCAAAAGCGCCAGGATGGATACTAACATTTCTTGATCTGATACGGTATAATACCCCAAATATATTTCCCTCTGTTTGAATGGAGATCAAGATCTACGGTGTCGCAATAAACTGGTTAAACCTCTAGTTTGAAGCTGCGAGAAATATGTTGGGTTGTACTCATATCTAATACTAGAAAAATGGAATCACTAGATGTACAATAATATTTTCTGTAATTTATCGCTTTTAATACAGCTAAACAAGAACACCACAAATAAAACAGTTGTATTTAGCTAAGGCTCCCGTTCCATATGAGTAAATACTCAGGCGGAAAAATCGGAGCCACGGCCTCATGGAAAATATGGCTTTTTGTTGACAAGGAGGCTATCTATTCGCAGAATGTTGCAATTCTCTGTTGGTTCTGGTGATAAGGACCCAAGAAATGGGAAACGATATCGATAAAATCGAATATGAAAATAAGGTATCAGATAGATGAAGCCTATCTGGTGAAAAAGTTAGTCTTAACACCCAAAATTCATGTACATACCGAGTTATTAGAAGCTGCTAAAAATGGCAAAAGGTACGTCGTCCAATTTAGCAGAGCAATCAAATTGGAAATCTATCCATTTATATTTACTCTCGTTTTAAGCAATAGTAAACAGACTAGAGGTCTTGTGTTTCTAATTGGCAATTCAAAGAAGCGCCTTCCATTGAAACATTGTATCATTTCCCCAGATATTTAAATGCACAGGCACAAGCTTTGGCTGCATGCAAGGGGAAAAACAAGAAATAGAAAGAGAAGAGAATAAGACGGGTAAGAATTGACTCCATGCTTTGAAAAACCAGTAACTTTAATTTTGATTTAAAAAATTAGGTGGTAATTAGGTCAAGTAGCTTATGTGATTTTTCGGAAGGATACAAAAAAAGAAAGAAAAAAAGAAAGAAAAATGTAGACCAGGCTAAAACCACACTGCTTCACTCGGAGTTTGGAAATATTTAGCAGCCATGATTTTTGTTTCATTAACATTAACACAGGAATTTCAAGCACAACTTCGAGCTATATAAATTTCATTTTCTGTCATGAAATGATTGTTCTAGATATTTTCTATATGTTGGATAAAATCTCACTTTCTCCTTTCTTTGCTTTATTCTGCTGCATGATACGTAGGTAAGACAAACTCAGTAATATATTGAAGTTTAGCTATCCATGGGTTGGCAACAGTTATCATGGGGATTTTTTATGGATGTATTAAGTGGGGATATTGTTCACCAAGACACATGCTGGGTAATGACACAAACAATATGTGTCTGGATCAATTTTATTGCTTAAATTCTCCAGATTGAAAGGGAACATACTTGATGATGTTATCCTGCAACAACAAAGCTACTGCAAAACATTCATTAGCCATTTAGAAGGCTCTACTCAATATAGTACAGGATAGAACATACGAAGAGTATATGGAAGTTTCTACTTGTAGACTAACTGTAAAAAGGTCAAGAATTCAGCTGCAGCCAAAAACCTTGAAATAGATCACAGATGAGACACAAAAAGAATTTGTGCAAGTTCAAATGAACAGTCAATTACTACAGTTACAATGTCTGTTAAGACCACCAAATGTGCAGATTGAGCTGCATATGTTGCAAAAGGTTAGTCCTGCTCACAGGGGTGTGGGACTCTGCTACTGAGTGGGTACACATATATGCCAGAATTACAATGAATTACAATGATTTGGATACTCCCACTACAGAGGAGCTACTCCTCTAGCACCTGAGACATTCCTCCTGTGTACTTATGGTATTTAACAGTCTGGTGGTTACTCTGGTCCATTAGTTTTGGTGCATGTCCCTCTTCATGGAAATCACTCACAGCATAAAATCCCATTCATAGTGAAATAGATTCTAACTCAGAATACCTTTGCATCATAGAATCACTAAAGTGTGACCAGATCCCAATGTAATTTCCAAAAGATAACCACCTCAGTTCCCAGGCCCTTTGAAATCATAAGTATACCATCCTATAATTTATTGCACACCTTAGTAGGACAGGTTATTTTGAACCTTTAACATCAACGGAACCATTTTGAAGGTGATTGGTATACATTCACAACTATAGTCACAGGGTCAAGTGGAGATATTATTCGATACTCAGTGTGCTTTACTGACCTCTGATTGGTCAGGATTAACCATGAACATCACGAAGGGATTTGATCAGTTACTAAAAGGTGGGGGGCGGGGGTGATGTGCATATATGATCAACGTGTACTAATTGGATAATGGATTAAATCCACATGGGTGTAATGTGTAATACATTCTGGTTCAAAATTTGTAACCAATGAGGGTGTGTAACTGTAACTGCATTAAGATATGATACAAGAGAGACAAATCACTCATATCAATTAGAAGGTGCATCTTTGAACTAGAGTACAGAAACAAAAGGTAATCAATTCAACTGAAATAACGGTTTCTTTACTATGATTGAAAACTGGACACCGAAGGTGGTAGAATAGATTTCATGTTTCTAGGGTGCCCTTTGCGGTCCGCTGGATCCATGAGGCCCACTGATTCACATTGAATGTCGTTAACCACTGAAGCAGTTATAGCACTAAACCCTGACAAAACTGATGTCTATTACATAGATCTAACTTAGTGACATTTCATGCTTTTGTCATTTTTACACAATGTATTTTCTCAAAATGTTCCTTCCGTGAGATGTTCAAGGATATTGAATTGTATGATGTCGATGTAAAATACAACTTCCACGTAGCTTGAAACAGTAGGCTCCCAGACTACATTTATTCAACCTGAATGAAGGCTTGTGTTGTAATTTACATAGATTTATATCGGCATCCGACAGAATACCATTCTACTTTATTCTTTGAAACTCTATACTCAACAGAATTTCAGCTATATAACTTTCCTTAAATTTTATGTTGATTTTAAAGTTGGTGTTCAAGAGTTTGTACTTTGTCAGATGACAAAACGATGATTAATCTGGATGATGGATAGGCTTGTAGGTTTGTGTAAAGCAAATTAATTACCTTATCCGTGACCAGACCAATTAGATATAAATAAAGATCTGTCAGTTCAAACTTTCTGTGAGTAAATTTTTTATGAAATTGCTGAGACTATGACAAAATATATAGTAAATGAGTATAAAATTTGAAAGGATATTACTTTCGCAGGACTGAGATCAATGGGATATATACTTTGGTCAAAGCCCTTTTAATTAAGACCTGTCTCTTGCCTGATTACCCTGCAGGAACATCAAAAAATTCTGACATTTGAGAGGGTTTTAAAAGTCTCTCAGTGGGTTTAGATTGGGGATCTATGAGAAAAAAATATTTTAAAGTATACAGAAATAATAAAAAACAAAAGGATGATCCAACCTGTGTTGGAATATATCCAGTGTACCTAAGGATGACTCTGATATTGAAGTTAGTCCCAAAGTAAATTGGAATACTATTATTTTTGAGACAAATATTTTCCTTATTTCTGTATGCTACAAAAATATTTTAAAATTATCTCATGTCATGGATGTCCATTGTGAAACTTCAGTTGGAATTTTTTGGTCTGGATACGAAATTTAAAGTTTAAAATTTAAATTTAAAGTTTGTAAAATCTGTCATGAATTTAATTTTTTGCAAGACATTGCCAAGATGTCTTCATTATACAATTTTGAAAGATTTAATTGTCTACATTAGGCATACAGAAATTCCTGGGAAGGGGGTAGGCAGTCATTGCAATGATGGTGGACGACCTGATCTGCTGCAACGTTTCCACAGCTGTTTTTTTTTGTGGAACATGTCGCTTGGACACAGTTTGGAGAATGTTGTTTGAAAACATTAAAGCGATGGAACTATTGAACAAATATTACCTCATGTTCTCACACTAAATTTACACCCTGAAGGAGGTTCCAGCGATTCGGACATTAGCGATATATCAATTTGTTCTGATTTCTATTGATCTCAATGGC
>JBCAUG010717112.1:0-12838 GCA_038406175.1 Haplosyllis leylae | reverse complement strand
CCACCCCTGCTCCCCTCCACGTAAAAATAATATCTTTCCTAATTTGCATATTTTTTCCCAAAAAAATCGTGCAGCAACCCTGATTCCATCAATAAGGTACCTCTACGATTCCCCAAAAATGGCTTGCAATGAAAACTGAACAACCTTCAAATTAATCTATTAGCCATCTTGGAAGGAAACCATCACCAAAAATCACAAAATAGCCTGATACAACATTGTGAATGGGAACACAAATATCCCTTACCAGTGACTTCAGAGTAATTCTTCACTCCTTGATATTAAATTGGCAACGTACCCATTTCAAAAAGTATCTTCTTTGGCTGTATCGGTAAGTTCATCTTGAACTTTGGTAGGACCACTGTGACTTTGCCCACAGAACTAACTTTGGAAAAGATATTTTGATTGTTGGAGTTGCTGAAGTCATTAGCTTGGAGTCTGGATTCTAGGTTACTGAGACCTGAAATATATTGATGAAATAAATTGCACATTATTATTAATTTGGCACTTGCTGAAAATGATATAGTAAACAACTCATCGGAAAAAGAATGTTACGGCAATCACACTCCAATTTGTGCACATGATGTCAATATTTTCTTATCTATTATTTCGGTTTTAATTAACATCTTCTACCTTCTGTAGCATCTGGTAAAATGATAAACATAGAGACTTTATTTCCTTCATACGGTAGTTCAAGAATCTTAGCGGCCAGTTCTGGAAGCTCCGCATATCCATATTCCCCAAACTCTCCCATGCGATACAAATAGGATGTCTGAATCATACAACGAAAAAGTACATTTGGACAAAACTTCACATACACAAATCAAATTACAATGCACAAAGTTGCCCCTGCAACTTCATTCTCCACACAAGCCGACTTTTTACTGTTATTATTTTCTTCATGAAAAATGGTTCTTTTTTAGAATTTTTTTTACCGGTTTGGTTATAGTGCTCGACACATGGAAGTCTCGATTCGTTAAAGTGTCTTCCTCTCTGAATTTTTCTTTCCAGTAGGCTCCGAAATATATTGCATTTACAATA
The DNA here is from genome assembly GCA_038406175.1 of Haplosyllis leylae. Classification (NCBI taxonomy): domain Eukaryota; kingdom Metazoa; phylum Annelida; class Polychaeta; order Phyllodocida; family Syllidae; genus Haplosyllis; species Haplosyllis leylae. The sequence continues at coordinate 11,800 of JBCAUG010717112.1, read as the reverse complement.
TAGAGCACAGTGTCCTTCGTAACTGATCCTTCGGGTAGAAGATCCTGCACGAGCGAAGAAATAACAAGTTTAATTATCAGTTCTAAATTCGAGTGTTCCTACTTGCTTATCTATTATAACAACAAAGTTTGATGAACATATTGAAGATGTCTTTTTTTTCCCGAAATACCTTGATTTTATCATTGGTGACATCTTCCACCCAGTCATTGATAGTTTTACGTGCATCATTGTATTTCTTTTTGAAATCTACTTTTTCAAGGGTTGTATCGAAACTATCTGTTAGTTTTGACAAAAAGTCCTGCAATTAGATTTCGGATGTTAATCATAAGAATCCATGTCAAGTGACAGATATTTCAAAATATCAGTTGAAAGTAAAACACAAAAGCTGAGATTAATTATTTTAAAAATTCTTGTAAAATACTGAAATACATTCTGTTCTCAAAAGTGTCAGAATTTCACCTTGTGTACATCAATTACCTGCTTGATTGTGAACGTTTTTTCTCCATACAGCTTGTTGACAACACTTATGTTGTACTGATTATCATCAGCATTGAGGACTTTCAGAAGCTTCATGCTCATGTCAAAGATGTTTACCTCATTAATATTGGAATATCCCAAGACCTGTCAGATAATTTAAAATGAAAAAGCTAAAATCTGAAAGTACATGTTTATTTTAAGATGTGCTTCAGTTACAAGTGAAAGAAAAACTTTGATATTTCATTACAACTCTCAGGAAATAACAAAATATTTACTTTACAAAATTTCTCTTATTGAAGTTGCCTCATTTCTCAAAACCTTTTAATGTTATGTCACAGCAACATTGCTAAAGAAAGGAAATTCATCATTAGTGAGGTATATATTTTGTTGAAAAAAAGGAATTTCGAAATCTGAAACTTACATTATACATTTCTGTAAATGTATCTCCTAGTGCACCACTCGATGCCATAGCGAGGGCCATGGAAATGGAGAATGGCGAGAAGATAATATTGTCAGTTTCTGCTGATATCTTTTTGTAAAGTTTAAGTGCAAATTCTGAAATGTAAAGCTGAATTAGACATCATGTTAATAATTAACAGTAGCAAATCCAGAAATATAAATGACAAAATTCTGTGGGTCAACCTTTTCATTTCTATGTTCACAGGACTGGGACGGGGACTTCCCTAGATTCGAAACTGTCATTACTGTGAATGTGAACAGAGAACAATTCGTATTGACAGAACTTGGTTCCTGAAACTGTGTGTCATATAATTTTAGTTTGAGTTTTTTTTAGTTTTTTTCCAGACACAAGAAAGTAGTATTTACCAGAGTTTGCATCGACAAGAGTGTGTGTGTCTTCTGCATCACCACACAGTGCCACAGAAATGACACAGAAAAACACCGCTATTATCACCTTCATATTCAATCTTATCGAAAGAAAGAAAATACAATATTGAAAAAATATGGTTTTGTCACCATTAAAATATACGGTCTGAACTGGGTTGAAGAATTATCTTTTTTTCGGCTTTACAGCCAGTCGGTAAGAATAGGTTAACACATGGAAGCCCCAGTGTACCTTGAAAATGAACGGTCAAGGGCACGTAGGTGCCCGAGACAGTTAATTTTCAATGGTACACAATGGGACTGACTGTGTTAACCTATTTAGACTCCGACGTGACAAAGGACTATAAGGCAAAACTGTGTGTTAGTGAAAAATAACACACTTTTGAGAACAATAGAGAACAGCGTAGTCGGGGTGTAAATCACACTAACTAGGGCAGGTTCTATTGGGACTTACGCGTTCTGGTCCAGGTTTTCTGAAATAGGACGTTTCGTTTTGTAAATTGATTTTATTTTATTGTATATTTCAAGTGGCTTTATGTGCGTACACTGTACATTTGATTTGATTTCACTTAGCTTGAAGTCTTGATGAAATAAATTTTAAGAATTATGTTTATATTTTGCATTTCACTTTCATTTCCAATGTTGAAAAACATTCAAAGTATACACAAAAAAAAACAAACAAAAAGAAAAAACGTTGTGATGTAAAGATGCTAAGAGAAATAGGAAGAGACATATTCTGAGGCTAAAAATGCTATAGCTTCTGTCACCCTAAGTGAGACCTGGGCTTCTTGCTTAAAGAGGCCAATGTATTTGCAAACGAATTCAAAACAATAATTAAGACCTCTGATTTCTTCCTTCAGCAAAGGAATGTTGTATTTGCATCAATGACTAGACTCTTTTGATTTGAAATACACATATTATGAAATGTACCGACATAAATGTAAGTTGAAAAATTTAAAGAAAAGGTACCAGGAAAGTGGCACAATGCATATTTGACAGTTAAAAATGCAAGAGCTCCCAGGACCATTTGGCAATAATTTTTGATCATTTTATTTGAGCAACTTTTCTTTGCTAAGTCAGAAAAATGTCGGAAATTTTTCTGGAGCTCCCTTTGACCAAATCCTGGATCCGCTTGTCACGAGTGAGACATTTCCTAGTTGTTTTAAGTTATCTTGACAATAATTATGGCAGTTCAGATTCCAAAACTCACTGTTCTTCTCGTGAACCCAAAAAGCATTGCAGTGGAATTTTAGACAATTGCAACTAGCGTTTTCTTACCTGTGAAGTTCTCCAGTTGAAACTATTGTACCAGGCACTTTGGTGTATTGGTTTCAAGTCACGTCACTTACCTGGTATCGTGACTGAGATAGTGTCAACTAAATACTTTGGTTAATACAAAACGATGTCCTATATTCAGTCAAGCATGAAACAGTTCTCCTTATGCTTTTGGTTATTGGTGGAGCAGAGCCTTTTCTGGTTAGATTTTCTGAGAAGATTAAATTTAGAACGGTGTGTTGCATTATCAGAAAAATAAGCGTCTTTTCAACGAAAAAACCCAGAATTCTTTCTCTAATTTCAAACCTCATCACAGGGGCCCAAATATATCCTTTAAGTGGTGAAAACTTTTCAGTCATAAACACACCGAAACAAGCTTCAATTATTAATTTTTCTCTGCTGAGGTGTTGTGTAGTTTGCACTGTTTGTTCATAACTAAATTTTAAATCTGTAATTTTGGGTAATTAGCAGGATGTGGTAACTACACAATAATTTCCCACACTTTTTCACAATTGTACAAATGTGTAAACATGAAAATCTAATATTTCCTAGATTTCTAAATACTTACTTTTCCATGAATCAAGCACAAAATATTACTCATACATTTGAAGTATGCTTCCATCTCTAAGAGTATGATAGCTGATTATTTTCTGGACCCATTCTAAGCAATTTAATAAATTAATTGCTAAGATTTCACTTTGCTCATTACAACTTCTGCAAAACATAAATTTCTAATATAACTTCGAAACACAAAAACATTTTTAGTTTATGCCATGTTAGCTTGCTTTTAATCCATGTCCAATTGTGTAGGCAGGAAATATTTTGTGGAATCTATTCTTAACAAGTATTATATGACCTGTGTTATAACATGCATTTGTTGAGGGTGTGTCAGTGCACCAGTTGATAGATTGCAAATGCATGAATTAAGCCATTACATCCCTTTGTGTCAATGCTCCTGGGCAAGGGTCTGTGGTGCTAGGATCTATTATTACTTTGAATACCTCTACTATCCAATCAATATCCCTTCATCTCATTAACAGCCATCTGTGAATAGCACATTGGATCCCCTTATGATGACATCATTGGTATATGGTTGTAACTGACCAATCAAAATGCAGGGTGAGCACTAATGTATGAGTGATATTCCTAGTCAATCCGCTTGGGTCTAGGCATAGTATGTAGCCCAAGTGAGTAGAGAGTGGTTCCAATGTTAGTTAATTGTTTAAACAAACTATTGGTGTATAGGGATGTGCTAAATACTCCCTATTGATGTGGAAGCTCCTTGGGACTATTTTGTGTAGTTGGGTTAAAATATGTCAGTAGTTGGTCTAGCTTATGTGGTTTGTATGCCCAAGAAAGTAGAACCACCAGACTGTTAAGTACCACAAGTATTCAATAGGAACTTCTGAGGTAAGGGGAACTAGCATCCCCTGAGGGCCAGTGTGGCTGCAGTCATCTAAATTAGGCTATTTGAGCTGATTGTACACTAGAATAACCATAATCAAACTTGATGATTTGAATTTTGGGATTATTTTAATTGAAAGGATGGCCTCGTGTTCCATAAGATCTTCCCTGACAATAGGGGTGTACAGTTCTGAATAGAACATACTCCTGAGACCCTACAAATATTTTGGCCACGGGGAGAATAATTTATGCCTAACTGGGCGGTTTAAAAGAATAAATGCAGGTAAAATAACAGTCAACTACGTTCTTGAAATGTCACCCAGGGATCAGGTTGTTTCCACAGCTCTTACACATATTTACACAGTCACTGTCGAAACAGTCGAGCTATTCTCATTTGGATCACTTTCTTTTGATCAGAAAGAATACTCGATCAACGTCGTTCTAAACAACTAACTTTGTTAATTTGACAACCCAAACTGGCTTCAAATGAAAGACTCAATTACAGTTCTTGTGAAAAGGTCTACATTAATAAAAAATGTGTACAAATCACATTATAGCATATGTACAATATTTTAATTTTAAATATAAAACAGGATTTCAGGACACACAGGCACGATTCCTTGAAGCTTTAACTTTTGAAAACGCACCTTGGCAATAAGTAAATAAGATTTATAGTCCCGATCAAACATGTTTTTCTTATTTTGCTTTTGAAATTAGGTGAATTCATCTAATTAGGTGAATTAGACATGTGCTTCATGAAAAGTGGAATATATTGTTTGTGAATAGCAATTTGTTCACGCATAATGTATTCAGCTATCTATGGATAGTGCAAAGTCATTTTCACTATCCGTGGGGAGTACTCATTAATTTTGCACTATCCATGCACTATACATTACATTTTAACTATTCATGATGAACTGCTCCACATATGGTACAAATGAAGATTTCACCTATCCGCAAACAGTCAATTCCAGTATCCATGTGCAATTAGATGAATTAGTCTGATTCATCTAATTCAGCAAGATCCAAAACCAAAATAGGAAGAACACGATTGTTAGTGATGGTTCCACCACTCTCCTGCTCCGCCTGTGAGTCTAACCTGACCAGTAATAGTTGGAAGGACGCTGTGGATGAAATTGATTGAAATAAAATTGCTGCAACCATTGCTGGAAACCACTTTGTAGAGGCTAAAAAGATAAGTTAAAACAACCTTTATTTTGGACATTTGTGACACCACACAGAAAATGAAGAGAAGGCAAGAAAAGGCTTTGCGGAATCAAGACTGTGCAGAACCAAATGATTTCTTATTGATGATTTTGCCCTCTTGCTGTGTACCGGAGTAGTGCAGTGACATGATGTTCATTATTAGAAATTATCCAGAAAAGTGTAATGGCAATATTAGAATAGGCTTTGAGAAAACGCTTCTCACTGTTGTGATTTTTTGCAAAATAGACAAGGAAATATTCGTGCAGATGATTTGCCAATTTTCGATCATTTCTAGTTAGGATTTCAATTCTAATTTTATATCTACTTTCGACAAGCAAAATGTTCATTAACATAGATGACAGTCAACCAACCTCTGGTGTCGTTCGGTACATTTGAGTGGAGCTCTCCACATAGCCGAAGTTGAGCTGATAGTTAAGCTCTCCGACTCTGGGTAGTTCTCCTCCCTCGCCAGGAGGCGCCACGTATCGACCCATGAACAAGATACTTCCGGTTGTTTTCTCACGGATAAAGAAGATGAATGGATGATCGGCGTAGAACCTCTGAAAGTGAACAGAGAGTCATGAATTCGGACGGAAAAATCGAAAAGAAAAGTTGAAGAAAAGAAGTGCATTGTGTTCATATTGTGCAGAGAACAAGTTCCATCCATTTATTGTAAAAGTAAATGTGACCACCTAAATGGCATCAAATCGGTTTAATAGATCAAATTACTTATGGATGCTATAATAATTGTGCAAAGAAAATTTCACTGTCTTCCTGGAATCCAGTGATCATGTTTTCACTTTCATCAAGAACCAACCCTTTTTAGAAAGCTAACCTTTGGGTTTCGTGTCCACGAAAAATAGTCCAGAATTAGCCCTTCTCGTGTAGCAGCAGGATCAACTGCTCCTTCCAAGCCGTTGTCAACTTCAAAGAAGGCCTTATGAACAATTTCTGATAGTTTTATTGGCGTGTTAAATAATGTTATTCCGCTGAAGTTCGCTGCATTTGTGAAGGCCTTCACCATTCCTAAAAACATCACAACTCAATACAGTATGATGCATCTGCAGTAAATAGGGTAAATTGTTTCAAGCATTTTTTTAAAACATTTTTGAAAAAGTTGACTGGCCAGATAAATCCCAATTACCAATAGTGGCAAAGCATTTTTGAGCTGTTTCAACGTCTGAACCATTTTAGAAAATGCTACAGTAAAGACTATTACCAATTATAGATGTATCAAGCTCAGCTGCAACCCAGTAGATTGCTAAATTTTTCATAAATTACTGCATCCAATCAGATGAACCAGCACCTTGGCATGATGATATATCAAAAAGATTTTTTATTTAGATCTACCACATGACTAACAATGAATGTTAAGGTGGAAGAAGCAGGTTATCGCACCCATATCCACGAGTATTTTCTTGGGATGAATCGGTTGTGTCATCTTAAACTTGGGCAAACGTACGTCAACATTGTAATCATACGTCAACCGCGAGAAGACATTCTGTACGTTTGAATACTGAAAATGTTCCACCTTTAACTTCCTTTCTAGGGTTTTCAGGCCTGCAGTGCATTAATACAATCTTAGAGTAAAGACATAACAAGGACACTTTATTTTATAAATGATCATGAAACGTTGGAGAATTCATATTAGAGTTTAAAATGGCAGAGCTTTCTGGGAATGAGGTCAGAGAAATGTATGTCCCCATCCCCACGAACAAATCTTCAATACCGTGAAGGCATGGACATTCTTGAAGATTTTTTTAAATTGTGCTCAGCAGTAATCGGTGACGGATTTAGGGGGGTTGCAAGGGATGCCCCATTCTGAGCCAAAATTTCTCCATTTTCATGCAGTTTTTGAAGAAATTGGCCCCCCCCTGGGAAATTATGGCTATTTAATTGGAAACGAAAAGTATATTCTTCTCACCTTCCACAGCATTTGGTAGTAACAAGTAGAGTGATATTTCACTGTCCTGGTATGGTACTTCAAGAATTTTTGCATTCAGCTCAGGTAGCTCAGCATACCCATAATCTCCTTGTTTACCGTAACGAGACATGTACGTCACCTGCCAGTGCATTACTAACTTTACAATGCATTTCATCTGCACGGGAGTATAATGAATTGTAGGGGTAATCACGAATTGGAGTGCTCAAAAAGGGTGTGTCTGGAAATAAAGCATTTCTGTTGGGTCCAACTGGAATTTTAAAAATAAGATGACACTCTGCTACTGCTAAATCTTATATTTTTGCACATCCCCCCATCAAAAAGCTAGTAATGTAACGGAAAATCTCACAAAGCGAATGCAATGGAATGCCTTGCTGATCATAACTATTTTATCATTATCAAACTCTTAACGTTACTAGCACAATGAAACTCAAGAAGTCAACATTGTGAAGAGAATTTTTCAGGAACATTGGTTTTATTCCAATTATAAAAATGGATAATCCTCAATTTAATATACCTTCATTCTTCTCACAAATGACACTCGAAAATCTTGATCCACCATGTTGTATCCTTCCCTGAACTGATATTTCCAATCTGAAGCAAAGTAAATTCCATTCACCATGTACAAACTGGTCGTAGTTGTTATGGATCCAGGAGAGAGGATTTCCTAGAAATGAATGATAAAATTTGTCTTCCAGGCTCAGACAAAAGAATATGAGAGGCGAAAAGTCTTTTGAACAGTTTCTGGAAAAGATGAGTTCTTTTGGTTGAGCCACTTTGCATCAAACATTTTTTACCTTTATCTTGTCATCAGTTTTTCCTTGGACCCAAGCATTGATTACGGCTCGTGTATATTCCGATTTACCCTCGAAGTCAACTTTTTCAAGGGAAGAGTCAAAAAGACTTCTGAGCTCTTTGACAAATTCCCGATTTAGGATGAGTGTTTGGTCCCCATATAGTTTATTGGTTATGTGAACTTCATAGAGATTGCCATTGCTATTCAGAGTTTGCAACATCCTCATGGTGGTTTCCAGAATTTCAGACTCTGTAAAGTTTGAGTACCCCAAAACCTACAACAAAAACAAGAAATTTTTAAAATTTTGTCTCTGTTTTTTAACATTCCAGGACCACAAAAATTTGGACCACTTTTGCTCCTTACCACTTCGTCTTTCGTCCCTTTGGCCTTCGGGATCAAACAACTGATTTGAATCACTGAGAAGTGCAAATATCAACAGGAAAAACTGAGAGAGCAAACCATGTCATAACGAACTCTTCATGCATTGATTGTACCATTGACGTGTCATGTGTGCACTTTCTGCATTTTTAATGGTGAATTTGGACCATTTTTCGATACAATTACTTCGCAATTAAAAGTCCGTGATCAGAAGAAAGCAAGCCATGATCTGACAGATCTGTTAGATTTGCTTATCGTGAAAAACCCGATTCTTTGTATCAAAGATAGGTATAATGATGGATATTATCTAAAATAACCAAAACAGATTGATAAGACTCTGAAACATCTTTGTTCAAACACATCACAACACAATCTTTGCCAGGTAAAGTAGATGAAATTCGTGTTTTTCGTAAATTACCAGCAACACAAAGTTGACACATCTGGCAATTTCTTCTTTACATTTTTTCTCTTTGTTAAATTTACTGTAGGCAATGAAATTTTTTGTGGGATATGCAACTAAAACTTCTTATTAATAATAAGTATCAAAAGAACTGATATGTTAAGAAATGATTAAGAAAATTAAATTTAAACTGAAAAACAAAAATGCCACATATGTCAGATCTGGCTTATCTGGCAATTACGGAAAAACAAGATTGGTGCCATTGCTGCTGAATGGGGTACAGGGAAGAATTTATTGCCATAATTACAGGTCGGTTCCGGTTAATTCGAATATGGTTAAATTGAAGTCTTACTTAATTCAAACTTTTTCTAAAATTCTTGCCACTTTCCTATCTTTTCAAGGTTAAAATATACTGTTAATTTGAACACAGTTAGTTCCATGTTTCACTTAATTCAATGCATTTCAAACATACCTAAATCAAGGTGACTGTAAATTGAATTTTTCATGCAATTTGATACGAATTTTGGTCTAATTCAAAGGGTTAAATCAAAGTGATGTGTGTGTAATTCAAAAAATTAGAAGCAATTTGAAATAAAATATACAATGTAATTTGAAGCTGCTACAGGTTGGGCACAGTTAATTCGAACACGATTAATTTGAAGTTCCACTTAATTCAAAATTTTTTACCATACACTCTCTTATGATTTAATGTTAAAATGCACTTTTAATTCGAATTCCACCTATTTCGAAGGAAAACCTTGCTGATGAATCAGTTCGAATTAACCGTGTCTAACCTGTAGTTACCGTTCTTTCATGTTGATGCAGCTGCAGCATGTAATTCGTTCGTCTTGTTGACACCCATGACAGGGATTAAAGGTTTAGTTTACACAAAGGCTTGTTATCTGGACTTACGCGCTCATGTGAAGCCAATTTAAATGAATTGATGTACAATCTAGTTTTTTTTCAAAATGGGGAGGTTTTCATCTAATTAATAATAATAATAATAATATTTATTTTCTCTTGTATCGTACATATACACTTTTTCACAAATAAACAACGTGTGCAGTCTTATCACAAGAGAGGGTTCAACCATTAGACTTGCGTCGTGTTATGTAAACATTGGTGACCCTGCGTTTGATGTTTTTAACGCAAAATTGAGTGCGCATAAGAAAATAGAGACAGTGCAACAAAATTACAAAGGATAACAGTGTAGCTATGACCTTATATACACGTTTCTCTAATGCATGTACTCAATTATGTTTCAACCGATCATGGCAATAAATAGTTAAGTAAGAGTAATGTCTATGTCTTGATAATCACATTCAGGAGTATTTGATTCGTATGAAAACAAATGTTCCGACTAATCAAGTCACTTTCTCCAATAAACAAGCTGAGCATGTAAAATAAATTACACAACTATGCAAGTGTTCATAATATGAGTTAACTTACTTCGAAGTCATTAACCCGTATACAATTGAAGAATGCTTATCCATTACACCTTTACGAAAATTTACGTGCAAGATAAACTGCAAATTTCAACAAGACCTGGTTTGATAGAAAATTTCCCATCCAGTGGAGACCTTAAAAATTTAAATAAAATTACCATGTTCACGTCCTTGTGATCAATCAAGTCATTTAACCAACTATAGGGTACAAATATAAAAAACACGCTTTTTTGCATTTTCACTATTCACGTCCCATCAAGCAGGGACCTTAAAAGTTCGGGTAAAATTAACATGTTCACGTTCTTGTGATCATTCAAGCCTTATCGCCAACTAAAGGTTACAAATATAAACTAAACAAATTTTTGCGTTTCCACCTTTCACGTCACTTAAGAGTAATAGTTGATCAAATCCTTGTGATCATTCCGACCTTTTAAAGAGCATGTGAATGCAGGTACAAATGTTTTCACAGGTACAAGTGTTTTCACTATTCGCATCATTTACATAACACACATGTATTTTAATAGGAAAATCGAAAGCATCGTTTCAACTAATCAAGTCACTCAAACTGTTTTTATTCAGTTAAATTCTTAGATTAAAATTCCGGAGTGTTACTCCTATTGCTGGTAGAATCGTTTTCTGCTCTCTTTGTTCCTTTGCATGGTAAATGCCGTCTTAATTGGGTATCATACTTAAATAATTTGAGGCAGTTTTGGCAAAGGTACCGCTTCAGGTCACTGTGGACCAGCATGTGGGCCTTTAAGTTACGTTCATCTTTGGTGTGGTATGCACACAAGCTGCATTTCCAGAATTTCTTTGTATGAGTTTTTAAGTGCTTGACCAAGTCACCCTCGAAAAAGAAAGATTTTCCGCACTTGGGTCTAATGCAGGTGTGTCCTTTAACTGTTAAATGCTTGATGACATGGGTATCTCTGTCACTTTCAAACAGGAAACGTTTGTCACAGTGTGGACATTCAAACTCACAAGATTTATGCTGGTAGCTATGACGGTTTAACATACTTGGAGTGTTGAACTCCTGTGAGCACACTTTACACCTGAGAGGAGGATGAGATGACTTGTAGTGATGGTTTAATTTTGACGATTGCTGGTACACCTCATCACAACATGGACAGTAATAGTTTCTGATTCTTTGTTTCTTCTTAGGCTTCTTAATGCCATACATTTCACTTTTAAACTCATGTTTAATTTTGGGCTTTTTGTCTTCAGGTTCAATTTTGTTTGCACTTTTTGGGGCAACCTCTGGATATTCACTAGTTAAACTGGGTTCGACATTCATAATGATTGTGTTGTCACTGTCACAGGCGTCATCATGTGCATCAACAGTATTGGGTAAGAACAATGGATATGATCTTACCAGCTTTTCATTGTCAGTGAGTCCGTTTTTACGTTTCTCGTTCTTGTCAATGATAATTTCCTGGGCCTTCAACCTAGATGCAGATGGACATTTCTTGGAGACAGGTTTAGCTGTCCGTACTGGTTTTTTCAGAGAGGAGCACTGTCCACAGTAAAACACTGTTGCACATGAAGGTCGTCTTGAGTGTGATGTAGTGTAGTGATGTTTCCTCATTCTCAGAACCCTGTCAGACTGTGTGATAGGATTATCACGTCTAGTGCAT
>JBCAUG010717101.1:0-12838 GCA_038406175.1 Haplosyllis leylae | reverse complement strand
TCCATTCTATCCCAGCCCTGGAACAATTCCTGTTACGTAACAATCACCATGGACCGGTCCGTCGCCAAGTACCATCAATGTGAAATTCATGGCAGTATTGATGGGTTTTCCCAAAGTTGAGCTTCCCCGACGTACGGTCGTTTTCAATAGGCTCGGTACCAGCTGTGGTTCCAGTGACGCGTCTGGATCTGACACGTGTAATCGGTGTCATGTTAGGATGCTTTGGGGTGAACTCTTCACCCCATTGGGTAAAAGCGACCCGTCGGGGTTATGCATGTACCTAAATGATTGATAGAGAACAGCTGGACTACATGTACAATGACTCGTATTGGATTTAATTAAAAGTTGTCTCTAGTGACCTCCCATTTCACGTCCAAGAAAGCCTGGGTGTTTCCTGCTACGCGCCTGTTGCAAATAACTTGATCGTGCGGCAGTTACAGTGATCTGAAGTGGTTGCGCGGATATCTTTGTCTATTTGTGCATAAAGTAAGGTCAATGAATAAAGTACATGTTCCAAAACATGCAAGTGTTAGATTTTACAGTACACATGCTTCGATTTCCGAAATAACAGCTTACGCCGGATTTCTTGAGTTGACCAAGACAATGTCATTTGAAGGAGACCCAGTACACCACCTATTCAACCATGTCAACTATTGTTGTCTGTGTTGAGTTTCTGTGTTTAGTCTGTCAGACTCGTACCTGTAACAAGAAAGTCCTCCTGCGTGAACGCCAGAGGCATACCGACCGCGGCGTAGCAGTGCTCGCTCTGCTGTCCGATGGTACTTTGCGACGGACCGGTCCATGGTGATTGTTACATAACAGGAATTGTTCCAGGGCTGGGATAGAATGGATTTTTATGTAAATAAACACTGATTGTTACATAACCGTCCATGGTGGACCATCCGTCGCCAAGTACGATCGCATACAGATTTGAGGCTATTGACGGCCAAGCAAAATCATGTGCTTGTGTTGTTGTTGTTGCTGGAAGGAGTTTTGAGAAACAATAAAATATTAGAATATATTTCTTGCAAGAGCAATCTGTCATCAAACTGTCCCATTTTATTTGCATACAGATTTCAGGCTATTGACGCCCAAGCAAAATCATGTGCTTTTGTTGTTGTTTAGATCTACCTCCAGTGATATGAATATTAATATGGCCAGTGCTCTCTTCCCCAAAACTTCCGTGTTTTATTTCAAATAGTAAATGACATTTGATGCCCAAGTGAAATCATGTGCTTTTGTTGTTGTTTCCTTGAACCATAGGAATATTAAATATATTTTAGGCCAGCGCTGTCTTCCCCAAAACTTCCATGTTTTATTTCAAAGATAAAATCAGGCCATTGATGCCCAACCACGATCATGTGCTTTTGTTGTTGTTTTCCTTGGGGACTGCATAATTGAATATCAATGCAGGCATGCACACTGGGAATCAGTGTTTATCAGGTCAGAACCGGGAACCAGTGTAAACGCACATGAGATTGTTGTGTCGTCTGCAGGGAAGGTTTATACAAGAAATAAAAATTGTAATTTTCGAAATAGAAGAAGTCTACCTGAGATATATTATTTTAATTGTTGGAAGACAAGGTAGGGAAACAAAAGCACATAACTTTGAATGGTCGCAATATGCCATACTTACCAAAGAAAATAAAATGAGACTCCTTGCCGCCAGAAAGGTCTTGCCTCGAAATATTCATTAGATCTAGATTATCACAGGTTCAAAATGTGCTGGGTGCTGGCCATCGCTGGGCGCCCTCCCCTCCCCCAGGAACGCCACAATTCATCAATGCATCGATTCTTGGCCATGAAACTGCATTATTTTTTTGGTTTTTTTTTTCATTATAATATTTAAAATTTAGTGTAGGTTTTTGTGCAGGATTTTGTGTGAAGTTTTGCCTGCAGTTTTGTATGGAATTTTGTGTACATTTTTGTACAGGATTTTGTGTGAAGTTTTGCCCACAGTTTTGTGTGGAATCTTGTTCAGGATTTTTGTCTTTTTTTCCATTATAATATTTAAATTTGGTGCTGAATTTTGTGTATGGTTTGTGCAAGATTTTATGTGAAGTTGCCAGGACTGTCCCCAGACCCTCCCTGAACCTCCCCGGACTTGGCTCTCCCCGGATTTCCCCGGACTTGGCTCTCCCCATACCTCCCCAGACTTATCTCTCCCCGGACTTCCCCGGACTTGGCTCTCCCTGGATTTCCCCAAACTTGGCTCTCCCTGGACTTGGCTCTCCCCGGACCTACCCAGACTTGGCTCTCCCCAGACTTCCCCAGACTTGGCTCTCCCTGGAATTCCCCAGACTTGGGTCTCCCCGGACCTTCCCTGGACTTGACTCTCCCCAGACTTCCCTGGACTTGGACCTCCCCGGACCTTCCCCGGACTTGGCTATCCCCAGACCTTCCCCAGACTTGGCTCTCCCCGGACCTCCCCAGACTTGCGGATGACATTTTTGTTCATGATGTGTGATGTACCGTCTGAGACGCACTCAAAGGAATCCATTCCATCCCAAGTTCTGAATAATTCCCTCTCTTCTCTCTCCAATAGTACATTTGCAATACCGGATGAATCCAAAGCCTCAATGACCTTTTTTTTTTTTTTTTGCTTGTCAGACAACTGTGCGACAAGTAACACTTTCTGACATCCCATCTACCCCTGATGACCTTTCATCGACAAGCGCACACCAATGGATAACGGTTTATTCATGATCACCCCCAGAACAACAACAAATGCACATGATCACGGTTGGGCGTCAAACGCCTAAATTCCTTCCGAAAATAAAATGAGACAGTTTCATGCCAGAATGCCTTCACCATAAATATATTCTATTATTTTTTATAAATTCTTTTCCTGTGGAGGCTCTTCAAGTTGCCTGCCCTGGCACTGGGTGCTGGCCATTGCTGGTGCTATCCTTCCCTGGCGCTGGGCTGTGGCCATCGCTGGGTGCCCTCCCCTCTCCCCAGGAACACCACCATTCATGAATGCATCAATTCTTGGCCATAAAACTGCATTTTTAAAGGGTTTTTTTTCCATTATAATATTTAAAATTTTGTCTAGATCTAGGTTTTTGTGCAGGATTTTATGTGAAGTTTTTCCCGCAGTTTTGTGTGGAATTTTGTGCAGGATTTTATGTGAAGTTTTGCCCCCAGTTTTGTGTGGAATTTTGTTCAAGGCTTTGGGCATTGTTATAATATTTAAAATTTTGTGCAGAATTTTCTGCAGTATTTTGTGCATTATTTTTGTTATGCTCATTATTTTTGTATCCTCTCTCCAGACCTGTTCCCCCGACATTCCCCGGACGTAGCTCTCCCCAGATTTGGCTCTCCCCGGACATTCCCCGGACTTGACTCTCCCTGGACCTTCCCCGGACTTGGTTGTCCCCGGACTTCCCGGGACTTGGCTCTCCCCAGACCTCCCTGGACTTGGCTCTCCCCAGACTTGGCTCTCCCCAGACCTCCCCGGACTAGGCTCTCCCCAGACCTTCCCCAGACATGGCTCTCCCCAGACTTCCCTGGACCTCCCCGGACTTGGCTCTCCCCAGACCTCCCCAGACTAGGCTCTCCCTGGACCTTTCCCCGGACGTGGCTCTCCCCGGACTTCCCCAGACTAGGCTCTCCCTGGACCTCACCGGGCTTGGCTCTCCCCGGACTTCCCCGGACTTGGCTGTCCCCGGACCTCCCCAGACTTGGCTCTCCCCGGACCTTCCCCAGACTTGGCTCTCCCCGGACCTCCCCGGACATGGCTCCCCCAGACCTCCCCAGACTTGGCTCTCCCTGGACTTCCCCGGACTTGGCTCTCCTCGGACCTTCCCCAGACTTGGCTCTCCCTGGACCTCCCCAGACTTGGCTCTCCCCAGACTTCCCTCTCCCCAGACCTCCCCGGACTTGGCTCTCCCCAGACTTCCCTCTCCCCGGACCTTCCCCGGACTTGGCTCTCCCTGGACTTCCCCGGACTTAGCTCTCCCCAGACCTCCCCAGACTTGGCTCTCCCCGGACCTCCCCAGACTTGTTATTCCATACTTCAACTTGATTGGTGGATGCTCATCACCCCATTCCAAATGATAAATAAGGACCAATCAGCACTTAAATCTACTAGGTCTCATTACCATAAAACTGCCAAATGCTCCCCTCCACCTTGCCCCCATATCCTCCGGGGAACTCATAGTAATCACTAAGCTGACTCTACCGAGCCAGCAATAAATATGTAAAAAGAACTTTAAAAAGTTTAGAAAAAGCATGTGAAACTTTGGTACGGAATAAGTACAATACGCGTAAACAGAACGAAAATTGATGTTCACACCCCTAATTCTAGTCAAATTGTACCTTATTCTCATGATCTCGGGTCTCATACTCAGATATCGTTCTCGTCTCCAACATATTGATATTTTCCCACTGTCGATAGACGCAATCGAAACGCTTATGAAAATAAATGATAGACTACCAAAATGTCTTACCGCTAAAGATTCTTTAAGTGGAGGGATTAACAATTTGAACTTGGATATTGGATCAACTTCATGCATTTGGCTCTGAGCCTGCTGTGTTGTTGCTGCCGTTGCCGCCGACATGTTGTATGGAAGTAGATCTAGATCTAGTGACATCTAGCGTAACAAGCAGCATCAACATTTTTTTTAGTCCAAGATCTCTGCCCTTCAAACATAATTTTACAACAATGTATTTGTAAGGCCAGTCACTCGGGCTATTTTTTTTAGGAGAAGGACTCTAGATCTAATATCTGATGCTTTTGTGTAATTTTTTAACAAATTTTAGATAGATCTAGATCTATGCATTCTTTCATAAGATCGACAACTGCCGTAGCAGTATTATGTTTAGGGAATCTATTTTACATGGCTCACCACATTGTTCAGGCTAAGGAATATGAAGGTAATTTTTCATGCTTTTAGTTGATCTGTTCTACAGACTACACTGCTGTTTTAGTACAGTAGATTCTAGATCTACACTGCACAAAAATGACCATGGCATTTGCCTGAAAAGGCGTGTGTCTTCCATTTGAGTTAAATGGATACAGTCAAACTTACTGCATCCAATATGTAAATGTTGATATTTGATTTCATGGGTACAGTGGAATTAGCTGTTGACTGTCAACTGTAGTAATATAGTTCAGGGTTCCCACATATCCGGACTGACAAAATTCCATGATTTTCCAAGAAAATTCCAGGTATATCCAATTATATTTAGGCCCCAACTACTTTTGGATAAATATTTACATAAAGCTTAGATGTAAATGTACCATTCTTACCATATCATAACATTCCATGGGAGGGATGAAGTGTCAACTAATAACTTGTAGATGGAGATACATTTTAAAGAGCTAATCAGCAAAAATAAATGATCACATAACTGACACATTATTTTCATTCAAGAATATGTAAAGTCTATCTTTTTACTGAGTTCTTAAATTCTATTTCTAAAAACAATTTTCTGCACTAAAAACTGAAAATTTTGGGACCACTTGGAAGAGAACTCCTCCTTAAATAATATTGGAAAAATCAGGCAGAAAGTTTCACCAGGTGGCTCATGGCTCGTACCCTCATGCCCATGATTGAATAGAGCAGACTGAGACAATCCTAACAGTTCAAGGAGATTGAAAATCAGACCATTATTAAGGAAGTTATGGGAAAAAACATTTTATGGCACAAGGGTGAGAGGGCACAAGGGTGCAAGGGTGAGAGGGCACAAGGGTGGGAATGCAGAGCATGAGGGCAGCATAAAGTAGGTTTTTGTGTCCCCACCATGGGTATGAGGGCAGGGCACGAGGGCATTAAAACTAGGTTTTTGTGTCCCTACCATGTTAAGTTACAAAATCTTCAAAAAGGTTTGATTACAGAATGTTATGTTGAGGTGTCCCCACCACCTCCAAGTAGAATCATCACCCCATGTACAGTCGCTGAGCTGCAAAAGGTCATGGGCTCAAAATTTCAGCGCAAAAACTGTCAATCAACCACTAAGGTGACTCTAATAAGCGACCAATAATGAGTAACCTAACAGGAAACACCTTTTCATATGAGTAATACCAACACGGTATGTATAATCTGGATACCACTGCCATGCTGTCTTTCATGCAAATAATACTGGAGTATTAACAAAATCAAATTATGCTAATTATAATCACGGTTGCTGACCACTTTTCACCTTCAATAAAATATTTTTCCAGGTTTCATGTAATTTTTCCAGGATTTTTACTATTTCTTGCAAGATTCCATGATTTTTCCAGGTGTACTCTCATTTTTCCCGACAATGTGGGAACTATGTAGTTGATAGTTAATTCAACTATTTCCATGTAATAAAAATACCAATAATTCAGTGGCGGGTCCAGGATTTCCCGGGGGGCATAAAGCTACCATTTGACCAATTTTTCCCGAAAACTGCATGAAAATGAAGAAATTTTAGCGCAGAGGGGGAAGCGAGTGGGCCTTGGGCCAAACCCCAAACCCCTTCCCAACCCCCCACCCCCCCCCCCCCCTCCCCCCCCCCCCCCCCCCACCCAAATCTGCTACTGAATATCTGAATATTTACAAGTTAAGGATTGGAAACACAATGGAAGTACCATTGCGAAATGCACCTGCCACCTCCATAAAACCAAAGATTTGTTTCCTTAGAAGCGAAATCTTCCCAGAAAACATCCACTGTAATTTCTCAGCAACACTCTTCCAGTTCCATCATGGTTACTTTATTTAATTTCTGTTCTGTTTTTTTTTCTCTCTTGTTAGGGTGTGAAGATTTGGGACCAATTGAGCATGGTTGGCACAACCTATTGTCCGATGATCCCAAACATGTAAAATCGCAGATATGGTTACCAGAGACTCGGATAACTTATACCTGTGAAGAAGGGATGCGTCTGAAGGGACAGTCATCTCACGTTTGCACGAAAAGTGGATGGAAACCGGGAATTAAACCTGAATGTGAAAGAAGTAAGTGACAATGTATTGGCACAAAATTTTTGTCCCAGGACAAAACAAAGAGTAAGACTCTCTTGATATTTTATTTATCATTACTTTTACAGAAATAATGTGTTAATAAGTCACTTAACAAAGTTTGTGTCAAAAGAAAGTCGCCACTATTTAAAACTTTTTACTTTGCAGTATCATGCGATAAAATCGAAATACAACATGGAACTGTTACTACACACGCTACGGACCCATACTTACCAGGCGATCATGTTAACATTTTGTGTGATGATGGGTATGAATTCCAGTTTAAAGGCCAAGTGCATGAGATTTCACAGATATTCTGTGATAAATATGGCAAGTGGAATGCCAATGACATGGTTGGAGGGTTACCGCAGTGCGAAGGTAAAGTACTGAAATTTTACACAAGTGTTCACTTTTAAAATCTGGACGAAAGAGAAATAATGAGGGGTAAATTTTAGTGTAATCTTAAGCACTAGCAGTAGTACTACCATTGCTTTGTGTCTGTGACTGCACTTTTTTGTCATGTGCAGCTGTGCTATGCAGTGATCCACCAATTATTGATCATGCCAGCCACCACGTCGTAGATCCTCACGGTAATAGAGAGAGTATGAACATGCAAGGCGCGAGGGCATACTAT
Source organism: Haplosyllis leylae (assembly GCA_038406175.1). Lineage (NCBI taxonomy): Eukaryota > Metazoa > Annelida > Polychaeta > Phyllodocida > Syllidae > Haplosyllis > Haplosyllis leylae. The sequence goes on along the minus strand of JBCAUG010717101.1, from coordinate 5,275 downwards.
TCGTGTGATCGGAACTACCAGTTGGCTGACGAAAATGCCAACATACTTAAATGTGACCACACACAATGGATGGGGAAAAGGCCTCAATGCATACGGAAAAGTTGTGCTGAACCGCTTTCCATTGCGCACGGGTAAATGATACGTTAATAGTGACAATAGAGAGAAACACCAGTCAGAAAGTTTGTAATGTTCTGGATACATCTTGTGTGATGGCTATTTAGTAATCAATGTGTTTTACTTTCAGGTATTTCTCAGTAGAGGATGGATCAACCATGGATTTCATGGTGGAAGGAACAAGAATTTATTATTGGTGTAAAGAAGGTTACACTTTGAAAGGCGAGAGTGTAAGGACCTGTGAAGATGGTGGCTGGAATGGTGCAGCTCCAAGATGTTCTAAGTCCAGAATGGAGGAATGTATAGAACCCAGAAACATTAAGCATGGCGATTATACTATTTTATCAAACAACAATACACGCACACATGATACGGGCATGATAACCGAAGGTTCTAAAGTATTCTATTCATGTCATACGGGCTACAGATTAAGGGATGGTGATGAGTCTTCAAATTTAGTTTGTAGTGATGGCCAGTGGCAGGGACTTGTACCTGTTTGTGGTGAGTAGCTTTGACATTAGATATTAGTTAAATGTCTACATATTATATTTCATGAGTAGATGATATCATGTGACAACGTGACTGATTTGTGTGGAAAAATTGGCACATTTTCATGCTAATTTGCCGTCACCCCTCCCCACCCCCCCCCAAAAAAAACAATTACAGAAACAATGGGCCATGGTAATATAGAAAATAACAAGACTTTGTCTGTTGGAAATGCTTGTTCTCGATCCCCAAAACTCGACTCCTTCCTGAAATGTACGAACCTTGGAGTCATTTCAATAATATTGAAGTTCACTGACAAACGTCTTTTCCACTTTATGAACGGGGACGGAGACAAAATGTGCACATGTGCGTCTCATAATCGTTTTGTTTATTTCAGTAATCAGAACAAATTGTGATGCCCCACAGGAAATTAAAAATGGTCATTGGATGATACTTGGCTACCATGACAAAGATAACAAGTACATAATTGGATCGAAAATACTTTATGAATGCGAAAATAACTACCAGACATACGGATCTACGCTGCTGGAATGCCAGGGTGAAGGATATTGGTCTGTAAACCCACCGATGTGCCTTCCCAAAGGTGAGTATGCAACTGTGACAAACAAACAGTTGAACACTTGATGCAGTGGATATCAAGAATTTTCCAAGAATAGGCAATTGTAGAAATGTTTCATACTACATATAGATCAGTACTGTGAAGATCCAGGTGATATAGCAAATGGTTATTACGTGTGCGAGCCATCACCCACACATTGCGACCTTTTCAAAGTTGGAGTACGAATCCGCTATGTATGTAATCCTGGCTACGAAGGTTCGGGCATGGTCGAACAAATTTGTTTAAATGGAGGAAAATGGTCCGGACTCAAAGTAATATGTAAACCAGGTTTGTTGCTACTTGTTCTCTCAATAAATAGAAAAGATGATTCTGTGCATGAGAAAAAATTACAAAAAAAGAAATTAAACTGAATAGATGAAAGGGAGAAGTGGATAAAGCGCTTCTTTTTGAAAATATTTTCTCGTCATTTCAGATTCGACTCCAACACCAGCTCTGTCAATGATGCACGTAAACTCAAACACGTTAACTATTGTGATAGCCACATCTTGTAGTGTACTTGGGCTTCTTTTGATTGTAATGGTAGTTATGGCTTTACAAAGGCGCAAACCACACCCACGGCTTTGTCACCCAGCACCTCCACCACCTGCTCCATATCCAGACCCGAGAGCGATTACTGTTGATGAGCACGACCGAGTAGCGTTGATAGCTTTTGCTGACGGAGTTCAAGTAGTATTACCGTCCTATGAAGAAGCAACAAGGGGCACTAGTCATCGATGTAACATGCCTAGATTCCCAGAGCCACCTGGAAGGCGTTCAGGAGACTACAGGCCTCTTCCCACAATACCTTCTGTGTTGCGTAATAGCCGGCATGACACATCACCACATCCTCCTCGCCTAGATAACCATCGCAGTTCAATTGTTACCACAGCAAGTACAACTACTAGAGACAACATGTCCTTGGCGTTTGGCTCAATAGACACTATGAATGTTAGTGATGGCACATCAACTACTGTAACAATAGAGACTTATGACTCTGCTGCTTCGAATCCTTCCATTGCTGCTTCGCAGAGAGCTACGGCTGGAAGTCTAGGTTCATCTGATTCCAATGGAAGTCTTGCTACCGAAGGTAAGGATCAACCAGTACGATGGAACATTGTAAAATACATATATGACATCATTTGTCTCTTGTTGTGTTCACTTGCATAAGTTACAGAAATTCGGCGTGGCAAACTGTGAATATAAATCAGAAACTGTCTTCTCTGTTTACTTGGAAGTTCAGCGAATCTGTTGAACTGTTTTCCTCTTGCAGATTTACAGCCAAGATTTTATGAAGATTAACGTGTCAACATACATAAACCGTATTCAAAGTTCTCTCAAGTGACACTTATAGGTAAAATAATTGTATGCGAATATTATATTGTAAGTTAATTTTCTCATTTATTTCAGATGCTCCACTTCTTGAACAAAATAATCACAGTGAAAACAGTCACATACTAAACAATAATATCCGTGAATCTACGTCTGCTACTGACAGTCTAAAGCAGGAATCGTAAGCAACAGTAGTGGTTGAAGTCCGATGAAGGCCAGAGATCGTAAATCAGCAATACCTGTGAAAACTAATTTTTAACGTGAAAGGAGTCAAAAGATGTCAACTGTAGTTTCAATTATTCATGGTCCACGGCCCAAATAAGTTTTTGTGGGTTCCTTTCAACAACCTGGATTGGAAAGCACTCATTTTGTAAAACTTTCTGAGTTAGATTCATTCATTTATTGTGAAAGGCAGTGAGCTGATTGCGCAAATACGCCGAAACGGCTGCACATTATTTATTACTTGCATTGGTCAAGCTGCAATTATTTAAGGTCCTAAACGTTTCGAAATCTCAGGCAGAAGGTGCTAGTTGTTAACATTAGATATAACCACCTGTAATATGAAGATCATGAATCAATAGTTAACTTTGTGTCATGGATATGATCCTTTATTTCGGTCTACGTTTGCGCAAAATCACAAGTCAACAGAACACAAAATGTACTTTATGTGTTCATTTTATCTTGTTACAATACAAAAAGAATATTATGAGAAAAATTCGAGATGATCGTAACAAATAACGGTCTTTCTTTGATGGCCAGTTTGAGTCTTTCTTTGCTGTATATATTATGATTTTCAGTACCTTTTATGATCAAAGCACATGTATTGAACTTGTATCTGAATCTCCTTTCTTACCTCCATCAACCCTCTCTTACATTTCATTTCTGTGCAGTTCATACAGACTAAGCATTAATCACATAATTTTGCATGAGATTCTTGTAAAAGCGTATTGTGGTATTTTATTTATCTATATCCATAGACTATCTACGAGAATATCAATACTGATAACGTGTAATGCAATCCTTGCTTTGTTTGAAGATTGACATTTCCTTAAAAGGAAACTCTAGTAAATGTCGTAGAAGAGAGATCATCTGACGGAATGATCGTCTAAACTATACAGAAATCATGTGACCAAACCAAATTTGTTATTGTTGATTTACTGTTGTTATCATATTTGTAAAAATTTAGTCATCCTCGTTGTATATAATAAATATACTTTCATGGCACAAATCTGCATGAAGTTTTAATTTTCCGGTTTTTTAGGTGGTTTAACTCTTTCGGATGCCCCACGCACTATTTGTCAGTGTTCATTAAAAAAAAGTTGAAACACACTCATCAACTCTATGCAATAAAAGTTCAAAGATCAGTGAACAACACTGGACACTATTTCGACCCAGCACTCAAGCACACTAACCACAAGGTAAGTGTTAATTGACTTTTAATGACACTGATGCCATCAGGTGTCATAAATGAAATACCTTCAACCTATAATTATGTGAAATGAACACCACTAAAATTGTTTTTGTAAAAATTTATTCCTTTATTTTTTTTTATCACATTTCAATGTTTTTCTATTTTTTTTTTTTTTTTTTGGCATTATTGTGTTTACTTAACTTTCTCAAGTACAAGTTTTGTAACGTAAATTTGCATTCCTTCATAAGAAAAAAAATAAAATGTGTCTTCTTTTTGTTTAATTACTTATTTAATTTTTTCCTAAATATTCTGAAATTTACCCACCAGCCTGTTCCCTGTCAAAATATCCATTCCTCGTATGAGCTGTCTTAGTCGGTCTACATGTGTATCTTTATCAACTTTGGCTAATCAACGTTCAGTATTTACTACAAAAAACACATAATTAGTGTCAATTACTACTGAATTATGAGTATCATCCGTTTGTTGCTCCCTTTGTTCCCTATAATTGCATAAATCAAAAGCTAACCTGAAGCTGTTCATTCGCCTGTTCATTTCATTAAAATATAAATTGGCACCAGCAATGGCAATCCCAATAAAAGGAATAACAAGAGCACCTATTCCAATTACAAAAGAAGTATCCATGTTTTCACTAAGAAGCTCATACGAGGAATGAAACAACTTGCCATGTCAGCTTCTTAAATTAGCTTTTTCTATTGCACAATGAAGTGTCATGCTTTCAGAATAATTGATTGCACAATGATCAGAAACTGAAAGTGAAAATGGAATTATGGATACATGTATATGTATCTTTAAGGTATGCATTTAAACTGTGAAAATCTTAATCATGATAAAGTTGCTGCATTCTTAGTAACTGGTCGATGTATCTAATTACTTTGCACTTCCTGGCATGTTATTGACAAGGGGCCCATTATTCAAGTGTTCATTCTTGGAGTATTGGTTGCACCTTTCAATTGCATATCAGTTGCTCATGCTCACATTTGATACGCATTATGGCTAGTAAACATTTGATGGATTCTGCATCTATTTTGCTTCAACAATTCAATAAGGACACCAATCCTTTCAAGAACTTTGTTCGTGTCAAATTTTATGCTAAGAGATGAGATTATGGACTGAAATTGTACTTGGTTGTGAGGAGTGCCATGACAAATTCAACAATTATTAATGTTTTTATGAAGATATGGACTTTGGGACAACTTAGGATACTGAGATGTACACTTAAAAGCATCAAGGCTTCCATCAGAAACTTCATAAATGATAGTTGTGAATCTGATTCTGATATCGATGCAAATACTGTT
>JBCAUG010717090.1:0-12839 GCA_038406175.1 Haplosyllis leylae | reverse complement strand
TATTCACTCTGTCCATTTGGAAATATTGAGTCATTATCACTTGAAGATGATGAATTTGAGTAATCATCATTTAGTCCAAGTATTTCTCTGACTTGTTGTGCTGTGAATGTTTCGGAAGACGTAGTTTTGTTTCCAATTTTATCCATTTTTTTACACGAGATTAGTATACATAGTACTTTAGAAGTTTGTTAGAAGAGGGTACGGGGTATATGTGCCACGTGGGTAAAAGGCCGGATTAAATTATTATTGAATAAAATACAGATGGTAGTATGTACTAGAGTGTGAATTATAATGTATACATGTATGTTTGAGTTATAAATTAAAGTTTTGCTTGGTTGTATGGATAGGTGAGTATAGTCTTATGAAGTCTGGGGCACAAAATTGAAAAAAGAGACTGCAGTCTCGTAAAGTTACATCGGTTTACATATTAATCGAGCTCCGGCGCATGAAGGGCTAAGGTGTCTTACATCCGATTCCACATAAGTAAGAAGTACTTGTAGTTTAACTTATTTATTGCAGCATGTTACAACCTTCTGTGTTAGGTGCTTATGGCATTTAAGCATAGCTAGCTATACAGCATTTAAGCCTAAGCTGTGTTTGGTACCAAAAGCACTGTGGCTAAGTCTGACCAACTCTCTGTTCTCTTGAATGTGCCTAGAATGCTAAGTTAAGTACTCGGAGTTCCTTAACCTTGATTGGCTCTGATTTACATGTATAGCTATTGGCTACTCATCCCACTGGATGTGTAGTTGACGGCTACATGGGTACTTTTGGACCGTCACATCCTGAAGTTGATTAAACATCTCCTGATGTGTTTCTTCTGTCATAGCCATAAATTTTAACTTTTCATCTTTCTGAGAATTTCCCTGATTATTAGTATTATTTACTGCTGGGGTTTGAGTTGGGCTTATCATGGATCCTGCTACAATGCATTTCTTTAGGTTTTCTACAGCTGTTGCCATATCATTGGCATTGAATACAAAAATAAAATACTGTCCTGGAATACATGCTTTAAAATTATCAAATATATTAGCATCATCTAATCCCAAAGATTGTCCCAATTCTTTATATTTAAAAGCAAAATCATCTATTGCTTCTACAGTTGGATCCCAAATCATATTCTTCCAAGCTTTAATTCTTTGTTCTTTTGTACTTCCTGATGGATGAAAATGTTCTTTAAAAGTTGCTCTAATATTATCCCAATCTGCCTTAGTTGTTCTCCTTGCTTCAGGAATTTTCATATTAAACCATGCCCTTGCCTTACCTTTCAATGTAATGACAAAGTCATTAATTATATGTGAAGCATCTTTCTCATTTTCTGGGACGTCACGATCAACTGGTATTCCTATCCCTGCTGCTCTCCAAAAAATCATCAAACTCATACAAATGTTGAGTTGCACTCTGTCCTTGTTCCCCATAGAACTTTGCCACATTCTGTACAGACCATCTCAAATTATTGGCCATGTTTAATTCTACCTCCTCTTCTTCCTCAAACCTTATATTTTCAAATTGTTGGGCCTGTTGTTCCAACTGTTGCTGACGTAATCTATATTGCTCTTCTTCTTCTTGTCTCCTCCTTTCAACTTCTTCAATTCTATAATCTTCCTTCTTTAGCTTTGGAACACAAACTTTCCTTCTTCTTATAGTTTTGTTAATATACTCTTTATCTTCACTAAAACCTTCTATATCAGAGTATCCACCATCAGATTCTTCTGTTTCAGAGTTTACCTCAAATGTAGGTCTTTCTCCTTGCAATATTCTCTGCCTAGTTCTTATTTTATGTTCATAAATTTTCCTATATTTATCTACTTTATTCCTTTCTCTCTCTAATATTGCATAATCAAAAGAACCTATCTCAGTTTTACCCTTTAGCTTTTTATACTCACTATGTAATTCTACCAATGCTATAACTTGCTCAGTTAGATATCTTGCCTGCTCTTGTAACAATTTCCCTCGTCTTTATTTACATGTACTGAATCAACATTAATCTTTTGGTCTCCTTCCTCATCAATATCAGTATCATATAAAGCTTTACCTTGTTTCTTATTTTCCCACTCTTTTACACAATCAGCATAAAACTTAATCTTTTCCAAATTAATAAGTTTAACCTTTTCCTTAAATTTATTAGACTCAGTCACTATCTTTTCCTCTTTTTCCTGAGTTCTACTAGTTATAAAATGCCAAGTTACTGTCTCATTTATATCAAACTGATAATCCTTATCCTCAGATCTCTTATCTTGTAGTTTCTCAAATAATTGAAAAGCACCACTATTTTGCTCTTTAAATAATTTCCAATCGTTCTCTATTTGATTTACCTCTTTCAAATGTCTTTCTAATTCACTTGCTTCTTGCTTATCAAACCTATTATACCTAGTTTCCTGTCTAGAAGATAGCTTAAAATCCCCAATTTTCTCTGCCATATCCTAAACTTCCCATCATGTTAATATTTATAAAGCACTCACCTTACTTTTACAATTCCTTTTCCTCCTTTGATACTGCTCCTTTCTTATTCTACTCTTTTCCTTTTTATGTCTCCTCCTACTCACACTTCTTAGTTTCCTCCTTTTAACACAATAGTCCTGTATATCCTGATACTCCTTTAGATTGTTCTTAAAATTCTCCTCGCTGTAGTAAGTATTTAGGTACTCTTCCAATATGTCTTCCTCAGTGATTTGTTGAGATTTCAAAGATTGCACTTCCAAAATTTCCAAATTTTGAAACATTTACAATTTAGGCACAACATGTAGGAACATAACACCAAGACAACTAGAGGGTGGTTTACCGAGTGTATATGCTTGTAATAGTGCTTTAAAATAAAACTACACACCACCTTTTGTAATATAAAGCCATTCACTCCTCCTAACAAAACACTATAACCACTCCTAGAACACCAGCAAGTGTGTTAGGTAAACTCCAATCTAGAAGATGTCTCTCTTACTTCTATTGAATTAAAAGAGATCTCAATGGAACCCTCCCCTAGACTTTTGTTGGCTATACGCCGATGACACATGCAACCCCTCGTTGTGTTTGGTGTATTCAACAAACTGACTCACATCCCATTGTTCTCTATGAACGCCCCTATTGGTACGTCGACAGCCTGCTGTTGAGAACTTGTCCTGTTCCCTGTCATGCCTTCTCGTAAATACCAAGTGTTGTCTTTGACGCGGCAAGCTGTAGCTGACATGTTGCATGGATTTGGTGTTTTTGATGTTTCCTCTTCGGCTCCAGTGGCCAGAATGATGGTTGGCATGGAAACTGGCCCTTTTATAGACCTTTTTGCGTGATGTCACTTCCGGTTACGTGTACGTTTCTGATTGGTTGACTCAGCACAGTGCTGCCACCTTGCAGATGTTTTATTGATTTTTCGCACCCTCTTGCGGTAATTTTTGGAACCTCAGTGCAAAAAGGTCATAAGACCCTCATTTCGCTCTGGACCTTCAAACAAGCTGGACGTGTTTCAGCTTTCCTCTGATGAATTTTTATGTTTACGACTAGCTTCCCTCGTCGTAAATGATGATCAGACCTTCATAGAAGACTTTGCTGCCAGTGAGTATTTTCGACTTGTCATTACTTTCCTTTGTCTGTCATTCATGATGGAGCAGTCATCCTGTCGTGTCGTGCTGGCTTTTAGTGGGTTTCTAGATATTAAAAACAATCATAAAGTAGGTGGTAATTCTGTTACTAATGACAGGGTGATCAGCTGTCGTGTCGTGCTGACTTGTTGTACCAAAGTGGAGTTCAGTCATGGATGATTATAACTGTCATATCCGACAGACGACCTGACTACCTCTGTCGTGTTGAGCACCGTCGCCTGAAGCTGGAGTAGGTGAACCCAATTTGTCATGTTTGACAAGGTCCTCGATGTGATGTATTGTTGTTCTCTGTCATGTTGAACACCTTGACGAAGATGGTGAATGTCCAAGCTGCCAAACCTTTGTCACAACAGACTGTGTTGAAGTGCAATCGAGGTGAGGTTGTCATGACAAAACTTACCATGTCGAAGGTGTATTTGCCCTGGCTAACTTGTTTGCCTTTATAAAGTAGGTTACAGCTTGTCGCGACAAGGCTGCGTCCTAGTTCACGGCTTCGTGGTTTTCCTTTTTGGAGCATGCTCTGGTTAAATAGGTTGCGTCTGGTTCTTTGTTAGTAGTCTGTCGTGGTTGACACAAGTCACTTGCTGAAATTAATCTTCTCAGTGTTGCAGAAATGGCGACGGAGGAAATTTCGAAGCAGCTTCAGGTGGATTTGTTGAAGGAGATCATCAAGGGACGACGAGACACCATTCCCCGTTCCCAGCATCCAACACCGGAACAGGCCATCACTTATGACAACCTGGAGCGGTTCCCTCTGGCCATGCTGCAGAGCACCTGGGAAATACAATGGAGTGAGGTAGATGCCCTGTTCAAACTTTGGGAAGACATTCCTGCTTTTGGCGTGGACCGGGCCGTCATGGAAAAGGCCTGGTTCCAATGGTACCCCAAGGAAGAGGCTCCCGGGGTGCTGGCACCTGTCGTCGACAAGCGATCACACAGATGGGCCCTATGTATTGCGTACGACCCATGGGACATTCAGCCCCCCATCATCCAGGGGTATCACCAGGATGACGCCAGCTTCCCCAAAGATGAGTTCATCTATTCAACCACTGCCATTTTCGTCCATCCGTAGCAAGTCTTAGTGAACCTAAACACAGCTATACATTTTATAACGTCGAAAGCCAATGACGGGACGGCCAAATCATGACACGGATGTGGCACACAGGCACACAGGCTCATTTCACTGACAGGGCCTTCCTTGTCTTACCACTCTACTCGATCCAGAATGGCCTACCACCCAGTCTACACCTAGCGGCACCTGCCCTGCCTCTAGACTGCTTGTGATTCAGGGAGCTGCATGTGCAGAAACCGGAGACAGGCCCCGCAATGGTGTTTCTACTGCCTGTGTTCAGTAAGGACCCGGGGTACCCAGTTCAATGTCCCCTCAGTAAGATGCCCCCTTCTTTCTGGCCAAACAAAATGTACTGTACCTACCAGCAGACTTGTTTGATGATCCCCAGCATGACTCGGGTTAAGGGTTTCCGTCTGGAATCAGAGAGAAGGTGTGCACCGTCAGACTGACAGAGTTCGAGCGCATTCGACTCCCCACTCCCAGCAACCAAAAACCTATGGAACCGGGGCACCCCTATCAGAAACACAAGGACAGTGGCAAACCAGAAGAACCTACTGCCAATGACGTGCCCAATGACGGTAGTCCGTCGTCTGAGGAAGGGTCCAGCAAAAGTGGTTCCTCCAGTGGTTCAGAAGATGATGATGACAATCAAAGCCATGCCGAGACATCCACCATTGAGGACGGCCAAACTTCCAGACAAAGCCAAACCTGTCACCCTGCCCTCCTCAGCTTTAGATGACAAGGCCTGTATAAATGAAGATGACAGTGTCCAAAGCATGGTCATCGACAGTAGCCCGAACACACCCCCCAACACTCCTGTCAGGTGTTTAGACGACTCTGGGATTGGGTCAGGGACAGGTCCCGACCCTTCAGGGAAGGTCGCGACTCCTCCAAGGAGACCCGTAGACAACATTGAAGACATCAAGACCAGAGATGCTTGGGATGATGACAACAACAACAAAGTCAATGGCAACAAGGCTGCGGACAACAAAGCAGACTTGATGTTGCTCCCAGGGACATCGGGGATGGCACCAGTGGCAGCTCCAACGTCGGCACCAAGGATGACAAGGACAATGCCTCCCAGGGAGGCAGCCGTGGCCCCTGTGGGCCAGACGACAATAAGCACAACAACCCAAACCAGAACCCTTATGCCAACCCCACTCCACCCCCACCCCCAGGGCCTTCGTCTGGAGGGAGCAACCCAGCACTGGACACCTATTGCGCCAGGCTCAAACAAATTGTTAATGAGCAGCTCGAGCATGCAGCCACCCTCGACTGCAAGTTCTACACCTCCGGCGCCCACCTGCTACAGCGGGTCCAGGAAGTCATGCTAAACACAGGTGGTGTCGCTAGCGAGTTCATCGAGCAGATGGTGGTCATCGCGACAACCTTCCTTCGATGAGCCCAAGCCGGCGAGGTGACCCTCATGTCGCGCGACCGGCCCCCCATACAACGATGCTTGGAAGAACTCCGGGGCCACATGGCCATGATGATCAGGGCTGCAGGAGAGCTGGACAACCAATACAAACAGTCGACATGAAACTTCACTGCCATTCTAGCTGATGTCGCCCTAAGCATCGAAAACTTCATGGACAAGGCGGTGGATGCTGACTGCCGAACCTTCATTGACCAGGGCATAGAAAAGTTAAAGGTGCACTCCCAGTAGACTGACATTGTCCCCTTCGTCCCAATGTTGGTGTTCATATCCATGACACACCGCACTCTGCATCAGAATTGGTGACTGAACATGTCCAGAATTCCCCTGGAGCTGCAGCTGTTGCCTGTCTTCAACAGCACTCAAACCTGCCATGCCCAGATGCTCGCTCTGCAATTCATGGCATCCCGATCTCTCGCCCTTGAGGAGTCAGCGTTCTGCAATGATGAAAATGACCGTGACGTCAACCCCGACCTGGGAGGTCCACAAGCAGCAAAGCCAACACCCGTGCCAACACCACCAATGGCGCCCGTCATCAACAGCGACAATAAGACTGATCCAGTCCTGATGCCAAAAGCCACTCCAGGAACTTCCAAACAAGATCCCTCTAAGGTCTACCAGAGGGCCGATGAGGTCCCGATGGACACCAATGAGAACACTCCCGACACAGTCCCTCCCGTCACACTGCAGAAGCGCACCAAGAAGGACAACTCCAATGAGTTCACTGTAACACTGTCCGATGATGAGACGGGGAAAGACGACACACCCTCACCAAAGACTCCGAAACCCAACCAAATGGTTCCCCACAAGGCGTCCAAGGAGCCAACCATGAAAGGGACCCCTGCCTGGCCAGACAAGGTCAATTCAGCCGTCGACAAGCCCAATACCTCCAAGCCAGATGACAAGTCTGATAAACCGAAGAAACGCAAACATAAGCACAAGAAATGCAACAACGACAAAGCTTCCCCAGAGAAGCACAGCACGGTCAAGACTGACCAGCCAGCACCTCCGGATGACGATGGTTATGATATGCTTCACTCGCTATTCAACACGGCCAAGTGCTCCCAAGGGGCATTGGGTGCTGATGACAGCAGTAGCGATGGTCCACCTGCCAAGAAATCAAAGACGCCAAAGGGGATGCCCAACAAGTCCAAGGGTGGAAAAAGTTCCCAGAAGAAAAAGAAGTCGGCGGTGACCATGGAGGACTCAGATGAATCCGAGCCCACTCGTCCTAAGAACGCTGCAGAGGCCAAAGCCCTAGAGGCGTGGCGGCTAGACACTTGTGAATCAGCATGGAAAGATGACAAACGGGTGGTGCTGACCTATTGCATGTCGCAAGGGATCAACACTTCAAACCCTGCAGGATTTCAGGACAACCACAGGCTCTACATCACCATGACATTGGCAGAGCATCCCGAGCTAAACATCTATGAGGCTGATGCTTGGGAGGCTGAACTGCTAGACACCAAACAATGGAACAAACCAAAGGCCAAAACCCATTATGCGGCCCTCTGACAGGCTCGCGTGAAGACTCTTGCTAAGCCAATTGGTGGTGGCGATGCCCTCGATCTCGTGCCAAAGTTCTTTGTCAAAGTATATGTAAAGCCAGCGGAACCTGATGCTATGATCACGTGCGACAGCTCGAAGAAGTGGGGACTGGACTATTTTCTGGGCCTCTACGGGTTATTCAATCCATCTTCAGTCTCCTGTCAGTCCCCACACAATGAGGGCTTTTGCCCCATTTGTCTGTATTCAAGCCAGAACAATCAATCCCTTAACAATCACGTCAGGATGCACTTGTGCCTGGGGCTTGTTTGTCGGCTCATGGATTGTTTCTTCTTCGCGACAAAGTCTGAAGAAATGATCAGCCATGCCAAACAATACCATAAGGACCTATTTCTGAAGAAGCCTTGAGGGTGATGACATTTGTCGCCCCAGCGAAGGTATTGGTTGAACTGTCAAAGAGGATGTAGGGTCACAAGTCCCGATGTCACACAGAGAACTGTCGTGAAAGACTATTTTTGTACTGTTATTGCATTAATTTTAGGTCTGATCTTACTTGTCGAGTTGTCTGTTGAGACGACAATTATTCCAGTTATTAGGTGAGTTATTGTAGATTATAGGCAGACGGGATTATTCCGTCATGACTGTTTTATTTTAGTCACTGTTTACTCAAGTGTATTTTTAGACAAATGTATTTTGATAAGCTTTAGCTGACAAGGAACTTATTAAGCGGATTTTATAACAACTTATTATGTTTGTTTACATCGGATGACGTTCGTCGCGATGCCAGTGCCATATGTGTTCGATTATGTATACTATTGTATTCCAGGTCATATGCTATCATGCCAAAGAGATTTGTTTGTTTCATTGAATAAACACATTTACACTTTGTACATTTGTCTTGTTCTGTTTCAATTGTTGACACCAAGGTGTCTACTGTTTGTGTCATGGCTTAGCCACTGGGATGTCGGTGCATCCTCGCCAAACATAGTAAGGGGGAATGGGAGGGTCTTCCGCCTTCCATCTGTCATGGCTCACGGGACCTCTTCCGCCATTCTTGTTGTGTAGTATCGGTCACTCACCGACAAACGCCTCCTCCCATTTAAAGAGGCACGCCCTCATGCTGGCGTGTATGTGGCGTTAGGGGAGAAAAAAAACCCCAAAATTGAGCCGTCTGACCATCTGTTGATCCTTTGTTTTCAATTCTTCTGTCTTGCTCAGAGACCTGTTGGACCCAACAAGTGGCTCCTTTTGCCCCGACACATTGCCTAAAGGGGTGTGTCGTGACAGAACCACTCGTCGCTTCCGACAGATGACCCAACCCATTTCTCTCCCCCTCTGGAATGATAAGGCTTGGCAATACTCGGTGTGTTCCTGTTCAAGATGGAGCATCCTCCAAGTGAACGGCTTTGCCATCACAAGTAAAGTTGGTTCCCTCCCTTGTCTCATTCCGTTGGCCAACTCCTTCCATCGGCGGTGTTTCCGTGGACGTCACAAGAGCATCTGGCTCTGCCTTTGGTTCTGAAGCTTCTAGCATCGGCTGGAAACTGGCAAGGTTCAAGCCAAATCCCGTAAAGGACCACTCGTAGGGCACTCTACATCTTTCCACACCCTCAGGTAGGGGCTCCAGTCCCAACAAGGAGGCAAAGATTGTTAGTTGTGTGATGGTCATCTGCAGCCCTCCTCATCCTCCACACTCGACCACAGTAAGAGTCACACCCAATGTAGGATCTTCTCTTCACCTTTGTCATTCCTAATCACATAAGCGGGGACGTCTTCTGGAATACGTCGTACCAGAGTATGTAGTTTACTTCCCCATCGGTTTTTCAGTTTCCAATGAGCACCTCTGTACCTGTCCAGTCATACTAAGACTTTGTCTCCAGGGCGGAGTTCGACAACTCCAGCTCTACGGTCATAGAGATGTGTATGTCTTGCAGCTTCTTGGCTCGCCAAGAGGTGTGCTAATTTTGTCGCTTCTCTGAGTCAATCATGAAGTGCCTTGACATACTCATTGATGTGTTTAGTCTTGGGTAATTGTCTAGATGTCAGGAACAGCAGGTCAACAGGCAGTCTGGGCCTACACCTGAACATCAAGAAGTATGGCGAATAACCAGTGACTTGAGATCTGGTAGCATTGTAGGCGTGTGTGATGGCTCCAAGATGGTTGGGCCAATTCTTTCTCCTCTTGTTATCTAGCTTCCCAACCATTCGTTGCAGGGTCTGGTGAACTCTCTCAATGGCACCATTGGTCTGGGGATGATAAGGTGTCAAGCGGAGTTTCTTCACACCTAAGTTGTAGCACATTTCGTTCAGAATGCTGTTGCAGAACTCAGTATCATGGTCAGACAGCAGTCACCGAGGGAAACCAAAGTGTCTAAAGTAGTTGTCACATAAACACTTGGTGATGGTGAAAGCCTTTTTGTTGGCCACATTGTATGCTTGAACATATCTAGAAAAGTGATCGATGACTAGTACTTTCTTCATGACAGGTCTCTTCCTAGTGTCAACTGTCATCTCGAATCTGACTAGATTGATATGAATAAGGTCCATGGGCTCTGACGCAGCGATGTTGCATAGCGGCAGTTTAGGGTCTTTGCCTTCAAACTTCTTACATTTGGCACAATTTTGGATGCTTGTCATCATCTGTGTCCTCATCTTCGGCCACCAGAACTTCTCCTTTAGAAGGGAATAGGTCCTGTCATGACCCTGGTGCCCCATGTCACGGTGGCACAGGTCCAGAGCCGCCTGTCATTTGCAGGCAGGTACGACGAACAGCAAGCCTTCTTCTGTACTGTCTTTCGGTGCGTCACGCAAGAACAGAAGGTCATTGACCATGACAAAATCCTTCTGTCGGTCGCCATACACTTTCGCGTCGAATGGGTTGGTCTTCGTAAGTAGGTATTCTTCCAGCGTCTGCTGGGATGCCAGTGTGTCCGCCTGTTGTTGCAGGTTTGCTTTGTTCTTATTCTTCTTTGTCTGTAACTTGGGATTTCAACTATCCTTCCATTCCAGGATGTGCTGAATGACTGGGTCTCATCTCTGGAGTTCCCTCCAATTGATTCCTGTTAGGTTATGTTTGATGGTTTTCTGGGCAACAAGCACTGCCAAGTTGAGCATCACCTGTTCGTTAATTTCTTTGTGTCGTGCCAAATAGGCGGGGTTGTCAACCTCAGCTTGGGGTGCTTTGTAATGCATCGTATGCATGATCAACTCGTTGACAACATCCTTGTCGACCTTCATCCTGGTGGTCGTCTCCTGTTTCCCCTTTTCATTGACAGATTCATCAGTCCCATTGCTCTCCTTGTTGTTGCCTAGAGACTTCAGGAACTCGTCAGTCACGGCTTGATCCAGGCGAGCCTCTATCCTGCTTAAAGCATCAGTCACCTTATTGTCAGCCCCACGCAGGTACTCAATCTTCATGTCGAAGTCTGCCAATGCAGAGACCCACCGATTTCCTGTCATGTTGAGGTTCGCCATAGTAAGGATGTATGTTAGGGGGTTGTTATCCATCCTATCAGTGAATGGCTGGTACAGCAAGTACTCCTTGAATTGCTCCGTGACCACCCACTTCAGTGCCAGGAATTCCAGCTTCAACAAGTGATAATTTTTCTTGCTCTTCGTCAGGGTGTGGCTGGCATATGCGATGGGGTGGTATTTCCTGTCCTCCTGTTGTTGCTGCAAAACAGCCCCGAGCCCTTCTCCCGAAGCATCTGTCTCCAGCAGGAAGGGTTTCTCTAGATCTGCGAACGCCAACACTGGCACTGTCACGCATTTCTTCTTGAGCGTGTCGAATGCCTCTAGCGCCACTCTCAGCAGGACAATCTCCTGGCCCTTCATCTTTGCATTCTCGCATCCAGTTAGGTCACTTAGCGGTCTGGCGATCAGGGTGTAGTTCTTGATGAAACGACGGAAGTATCCCGTCATTCCCAGGAATCTCCTAACTCCTGTAACAGTTGTCGGAGGTGCCATCTTGGTGATCTCCATAACTCCTTTCTGTCTGGGCAGCATCCCTTTGGCAGAGACTTCATGTCCAAGATAGGTAATTTCTCCTTTGAAAAAGTGACACTTGGACGGCTTGAGCTTCAGGCCATGATGGGCAAATCTGTCGAATACTGCTTGTAATCGCTTCAAGTGGTCTTTGGGCACCTTCGAGTATACAATCACGTCATCAAGATACACCAGAGCAAAAGAGAGGTTCAACTCGCCTAAACAGTTTTGCATCAAGCACTGAAAAGTCACTGGTGCATTATATAACTCATACGGCATTCGTAGAAATTTGTAGATACCCATACTCCCGGCGGTGAAGGCAGTATATTGTCATGAGGACTCAGCCATCTTCACTTGCCAGAAGCCACTCTTGATGTCCATCGTCGAGAAGTACTTGGCACTGACTAGTGACTCGAGTGTCTCCGGTGCTCGGGGAAGAGGGTGGGAATCCTTCTTCGTCCTGGCGTTCAGTTGATGGAAGTCGATGCAGAATCTGAGCGATCCATCCTTCTTCCGGACGAGCATGATGGCGTTACACCAAGGCGACTGGGACGGTCGGATGGCTCTGCCATCCAGCATCTCCTGGATGTGCTGTCATACCTCCTCGACCTCATGTGGAGTGATCTGTCTAAACCTCTCTTTGAACGGCTTGTCCTGCTTGGGTAGTAACTCTATGACATGCTCCATCGCTTCTGTACAACCAATCTCATTCGGCTCCAGACTGAAGATATAATGAAACTCCATGAGAAGTTGTTTCACCTTCAAAGCTGTCTCTGGCAGCCATGAGCCTAATTCCCCTAAACTCCCTCCACCGTCCAACACCTTCATGAGCAACTCTTGTCGTTGGGCCGTTGTCAAAGGCTTTGGTTTATCAGCCCCTTGCTGGAGTTTGGCTTCCAGCTCCGGGGACAGTATGGCATCGGGGACAGTGTTAGCGGTGATGACTTGCCCTATCGGTCTTCCCACCACCAAATGAATGGGTTTTCCTGTACCATTGCGCAGGACCATCCACACATTCTGAATTCCCTCTTTCAGCTCAGTGTATACTCATTGGATGTACAACGTGATGGGCAGGTTGGTCTTGTCTTCCAGATAAGGTGGTTGTATCATGACATTCAGTCGGTGTCCCTTCATGTATGTGTGTTTTGTCCTAGCGTTTACAATTTGCAACACAAAAGCTGGTATGGTGACTTTCTTCTTCAGCAGGATGAGTTCATCCAGATCTGAAGGATCTATCCCGGTGTTTGTC
>JBCAUG010717089.1:0-27310 GCA_038406175.1 Haplosyllis leylae | reverse complement strand
TTCCACCTGTCCTGACAATTGGCACAAAGTAACCACTATCCAGACTAATATTCCAACATTTGATGAGATCTCATTCATTCAAGTTCGAGCTGCCACCATGTCATGGGGTCATAAAGACATGACACGGTGTTGGTTGGGTGTGAATGCTGGTTTATTGCAGGGGAACAAGTTGTACAAGTTGTACTTTACTGAAGTGCCCGCTGGTCGGCTGGGGCATACTATATATACGAGGTCACACAGTGACCTTCACCTTGGTCGCGAGGGACTCCGACAGTACCAAAGTCTGTTTGAATTTTGATTTTTTTGTAAAAACAGAATTGTCTCTACTCCTGTGAACAATAAATAAGATAGCTAGAATTCATGCCAGGTTTCATGTCCAAGTTCTGAATCCACCACTGACTATCGACATGCTTTATTGGACGACAAACATCATGAAAATAGACCGTTCTTTTGTGTCCTTTGTCAAACGTTGGCATTGTAAGTTCCTTTACTTTAATATAGACTACATCATGTCGGAGAGACCATGGGTACTTTTGGGGAGACGAAAAGACACCCACAATATTACACAAAGTGAGTTACAAAATGTGTGCATTTTTAAGCTCTGTTTGCGTTTGCGTTTGATTTTGTGTTTGAGTTCAAAACCAAATATTTACGTTTTATCCTATGGGACTGTATCCAGCACAGCAATCTTAGCATCCGAATGTATACAAAACATAAACAATAATATTTACGTTGCCATTTTGGATACAGTTGAATGTTAATTTGACTGTATCGAACGATTTGAATACAGTCGAATTAGCATTTATAGCATTGCATTTAGGAATTTCTAATCAGCAATTTGGGACACTTCCCATTGGAATTTTTTGTCAAATTTGGATTCAAAACACCTTAAGACATCTCCTAGGACCCTTTTTGGTCAATTTTGAAATATGTCAATTGTTGGTGACTCCAGGGCTATTTGAGTAAATCTTTAAAATGGGCACCTTCAGAAAATGAAAGTTTACTTGATGAATGAGTGACAAGTCTTCCATATATTTATTTAGTCTTAGATAGGCAAGTGACTAGGCTATATGATGCAACCATTTGGGTGGTGTCACACTTAAGTTTCATTTTTCAACACATTCACAACGGCTTAAAGGGCACCTAGCATTGACTCATTTAAGAGTCAGTTCATAGTAGCTACTGGAGGTGAAATTCTTGAGCTTTTCATACCCATAAGTGGTAATACTGTGTGGGATTAATTGGTTTGAATAATTTTTTGAAAATGGTAAAAAAAAAAAGTGAAATATAATGCTTACACCCCACAATAGGTGATTTTGAGTGATTTGGTGAAGTGACATGGGAGACGGGATTGTGGTGACACTTTGTGGGTATTCAACTGCTCATTTGGGAGGATCATCTTAGTGTTTTAGTCATTCCGTTAAAACACTGCTTTCATCGAGTTTCTAATAAAAACAGTAAATAGACATTTTTCATTCTCTATGGTGCATACGGGTCACACGAGAACAATTTCACTGTATCACACCTGACAGACTCGCAATTTATTGATGGAACTAAAAAGGGATCTTCCCAGATTTGGGAATTCGGATATGAAATCATAATCAAGACATTCTGCTTTCTCACTAGTTTCGCATCACAAATGAAATTGGCCAAACTTCCCTGAAGGTTTTTAGTTCAGCGGAAGTAAAATGAGAATAGACTTGTCATCATCAACAGCATCAAAAATCTTGTCACAAATTAAACATTCATTTTCAACACATTTTCAAGTATCCTCCAACAACATATGAAATTCAAATGGTTGCTCAAGATTGTCATTTGTCATCAACTTTCCCCAACCAACAAGAAGAATATCAGAGAGCCTCAACATGGTTTATGATGGGGGATTTACAATATAGATCGTGCTGTCCCGACTAGTTTGAGTTACCGGTTAAGGTAGTTCTTTGGGACCGTGATATCAAAGCAATATGTTCCCTCACAAAATGTAAACAGTGAAACCTCATTGAACAGTTGTTGTATTGTCAGTCTGTTTAACTCAATTGAACTGTGATCAATAGCATGGTCAGTTGGCCAATTGCAATGCATTCTGACAGCCAAGTGAACCATAGAAACTTTTAGGGAGATTTACTAACACTTTAAATTTGATAAAACTGTGAATTATAAATAAAAGGAGAGTAATCTCATTCAATATCTTTTTTTGAAAAATATTCATTTTCACAATTGAGACAGTTTGTAAAGTTTCAAAAAGTTTCACCATCCCAAATTTGAGAAAAATGAAGATTACCTTAGATTTCAATGGAAGTTTGGTTCATCTTTGGGGTGAGATTACTCATTAATCAGCTGGTGAATGTTGCTTAAAATTTCACAAATGTCTCATGACATTGTTTTCTTCAAATGACTTATGTTAAACCTTTGAATGGCAGGTCCCAAAGAACAACCATAATTAGTGAGAATAAGTACAATTGAAGGACATTGGGCTTTGGTGGATGGGGAAGTTGCAATCTCTCTCTCTCTGTGTCAAAATTTCTTCATGTTCATTGCAGTTTTCACACAAAATTTGGTCAAATAGCAGGTTTGTACCCCCTTAGGGATTGGTGCCCCCTCCTAAGAAATCCTGGATCTGCCACTGTTAGGCATGGAATTAGGAATGAAAATTGGGCAAAAAATCGTAATTTCATCATTCAAAATAGAAATTCAAAATACATTATTTACTCTAAATGCCAGTCCAACCTGTTTCATTTATTGTGTAACTACATGTATCATTTGTAATGCCTAATATTCTGTCCAGGTATTCTCATCAATTGTGTACATAATTCCACCCAAGATTCTCTACAACATCATCTTATGGTACAGGAAATATGGATTGGAATTAGGGACAATCAATGAGAATTTGGGACAAAACATTGGGCATTACATACATTACATGTGTTAAACAAGATAATGTATCAAATGAAACAGGTTTATTCGGAGAAAATAATGCATTTTGAGTGTCTAATTTGAAATTTACACAGAATGAAATTATATTTTTGTTCCTAAGTCTCCTCAAATTGTACCTTATTCCCACTAATACATAGCTCGTACTCATAACTCGAACTCGTCCAGAACATACTCTATATAAATGTTGACTCAATTGTGCCTTCTTTGTGGTTCAAAGTTCTGACAGGTAAACGTTGGGAAAATGACAATGTAGAGCCACCATTTGGCTGCATGGTTAAACTCCTTAACCCAGTCATTGTGGTGGTCAATAGATCAATGACAATGCATTTTGAATGTCAGTAAACCAAGGACATTTTAGGGAGAATAAATAAAAACTTTAAATTGAATTATCATGTAAATTATAGGGGTCTAATTAGAAAGAAGTTAATTATTCAATATTTTATCTGAAATATGTGCTTCTTAACAATTAAAAAGTTGAGAATAGAAATGGAACAGGCAATAACATTTAAACTTCGTCAAGCTATTCCGATGATCAATGCCAACAATTTACACTACAGGTTTGGCCCGGTTAATTCGAACACGGTTAATTCGAAGACACACTTAATTCGAAGCTTCTCCCAAGTATTGAAAAGAACCCCATCTTTTCAATGCTAAAAAATACTGTTAATTCCAACACAGTTAATTCGAAGTTTCACTAATTTGAAGGGATTTCAAGACTAACTGAATTCAAAGTGGCTGTAAATCAAAGTTTTAGGGAACTTAAATCAAAGTTTATTGTAATTGGAAGGGTTAAATCAAAGTTTATCTTTATTCAAAAACTTTGAATTAGAACTCAGAATGTTAATCAAAGTCTTGTATACTGTAGTGGACAAAGAAAAAGCATTTTGTCTGACATGTTCAACATACATTCAATTACTATATATGATGGTCAATTAGAATGAATATTTATGGCTTTTATTTCATGTCAAACATGTCGAACAGTACATAGAAAGGTATCAATAGATAGAAACTGGATGCATGTCAAACAGGTTGACACAAATGCCTATAACTTTCTTAATAATGGTCCGATTTTCAATCCACTTGCACCACTGGAATCATCTCAGTCTCCTCTGTTCATTCCATGGATTAGTTTTATTTCATGTCAAACATGTCAAACAGTATACAGAAAGGTATCAATAGATAGTTATTGGATATATGTCAAACAGGTCAGACAGAATGCAGTATGCCACCAGTATTAATTAATTGCAAATACACTAATGAGGTGTTATACAGTAATCACAGTTTATCATAATAGTGGCAGCATGCAACATGAAAGGCATAAAGAGGTGTGAATGTCAAACACAACTATGAAGCCACATGTAAAAACACATGAAAGCATGCTATTCAAACGAAAGGATGCTATCTTTTAATTCAAAGTAGGTCACACTCTAATTCAAATTTTAATTTGAACTAAGTCCTAATTTGAAGCTCTAATTCGAAGTATTTCCTAATTCTGAGTTTCTTCAAAAGTTTGAATTACAGGCACAAATGTAATTCAAAAATCTGCTTAATTCGAAGAGAAAAGCTTGCATTTATGCACTTCGAATTAACCGGATCTAACCTGTATATATATTTCTTTTTTCATTTGGTCATGTCGGACAATCTTAATTCATTGCTTCGGTTTTACGTGATTTGACACCTCAGATTGTAAGGTAAAGTACAAAATATGAAAGAATAAACTTACATCTTCCTTCAATCCAACCTGTCGAAGGCCACAGGCTAATTCTATGTAAATCCGTCTGATTAATTACAATATCCCACACAATTTTGTTGTTTGGAGAGTCGGTCTTTGCTACTCCTGTATCTTCCGTACCCCAAGGGTGTGTGCGCTCGTTTTCAGAAAGTTTTCAACTTTTCATAGATCTACATGTAGATCTATCAAATTGTTGCAATGTTTGTGTTTAGTTGTCTTTATTTTGATTAAACTTCTAACTAATTGGTGTAAGTGGCAAAAACAAAGTCTCTCCTTTGTCAGTGACCAAAATAAAATAAAAATATCAAGTAAATATTGACAACCAAATCAACTGAAGGTTGCAAAAAGTGGATGTCCCGAGCACACCCCCAACAAGGTACTGAGCCAGGAATTTCTTTTCTTCCTGGTTACAAATAAAACTTTGCTGAATATTCAAATTTATCCGATGAAAAAAACGAGATGTTGGATCGAGTCCTCTTTGCTGAATTTAAGGTGAATCTTGTAAACTGCTATTGAGGTTCAAGTGTATGTATCATATTGGTATCGTATAAAATCGAAACTTTAAATCCAACAATCCAGTGTGCCGACGTCAACAAGTACCACTCGGCCTTATTTCGGCGCATGTCGGGGAGCTCAGTGAGAATGTTGTGCTCCACTTTCACTTTCACTCCTCTGACGCAGAACAGAATCGCAGGCATCCTGGCAAAATTTTGACCGTTTTACAAATTGGTCAAAAGTATCCTTCTTGGTCCGGTGTCCCTGCCCTTCCCCTACACTGAGAAATCCCAGATCCAATACAAGGGGATTGGGACACGCCAATATTTTTTTCCGGATTATGTTAACCCCTTCAGGACTGAAGATTTTCTCTGTTTTTCGTGTGTAAAATTGATTTTTTGAGTGCTTCTAAAATCATGGAAAATTCAACTCATATATGATGGTTTCTTCAAAGGTCTGTGGGTCAGCATAAATTTGGTCTTCAGTACAACATATAATATTGACCAATTTCAGGTTATGATTTTGAGTTAGTGGCCAATGCATTGTGTATTTTTGCTGAATTTTTTGGGAAAAATGGAAACAAGTTTTCAATATGGCTTTTGATACATTTATTTGAAATGAATTAGGCTTCATAATGTCTATTTCCAATGACAATTATATTCCCAGCAAACAGGATACCATTCCACTTGACTCATATCATTTGAGTAGTTTATGTCGAGTGTGTCAAACCTTTCAGTTACAGTCTATGTTCAGTTTAGTGTGTTCAGTTCAGTTCAGTCCAGTTCTTTAAAATGCATTCAAATGCAAATAGCCTGAAATAACCATAACTGAGCTGAACACACTAAACTGAACATACTGTAACTGAAAGGTTTGATCATCTCGTTTATGTCTGATATTGTAGTTAAACATGCTTCTGAGGATAATATAACGTTTACAAGTACCCTCAGTGGGCACAGCAGTCCTGAAAAGGAAACACATGACCTGGTTTGTCCAAAAGCTTAAAACAGGTTTAGATAACTTGCAATAATCAATTTTGGCTCAAAAAGTCAGTTCTGTAAAAATCTTATTTCAGGTCATGTCATGTTAAGACCTTGCAAAAGAGTTTGTCGTGTAAATATAATTTGTTTGCCAAATTTTGCAAATCTGGTTGGTTCTGTGACAATTCTGTATGAATCAGTCTTTAAACTAATCACCGTGGCAAGTATCATCTTTCTTTAATTTCTGGTTTGAAAAAAACCAAAATCATGCGTTGCACAACTTGTGCAGTTCAACGACCTATTCGATTTGTCCTCTTTTCTTTAAACGCTGATACAAGAAAACTTACGAATTGAAAAATAATTCTCCACCAGTTAACGTTTTAGAGTTTGAATACTTAGATCTATATTTGGTAAACCAGAAATTGAAGAGAGCGAGCAATGTAGGAGGGACCCTCTTCCGAATGCGATCTATCTATATCTTTCGTAAACGAAACTGAACGAATATTAATTACAAATAGCAAATAGATTTGTTCCAAATATAGTTGTTTCATATCCGATTTTTTGTTACTGACATCCAAAAAACCATCACAATTTTTTTTTTAAAATATAATTTATCTTTTAAATTTCCTCAGTCCGCTGAGACATCGCAGTCACATCAGATGGCGCTAAATTTGAATTTTAAAGGGACACGGAAAGGTGAACGGACTCATGGGATCTGCAAAAGAGTGCAGAAGGGTAAGTGGTGTGTGTGTGTGTGTGTGTCACGCATTGGCGGATCTAAGGGGGGCGCCAGGGACGCTCCCCTCTGGGTCCAAATTCTTTCATTTGCATGCAGTTTTTGAGAAGCAATTGGCCAAATAATAGGTTGGCGCCCCCACCTTGAGGGTTGGCGCCCCCCGTCTGGGAAATCCTGGATCCGCCACTAGTGTGTGTGTGTGTATGTGTGCAGGGGCGGATCCAGGATTTCCTGGAGGAGATGCCAACTCCTGGATGCGACAACCTATTATTTGGCCAATGCATGAAAATGAGGAAATTTTGGTCCGGGGGGGGGGGCGGGGGCAAAGGACCCACCCCTGAGATCTGCCAATGGTGTGTGTGTGTGCATGTGTGTGTGTGTTTATGTTCTCAGACAGTAGTGTGTAGGGCATCAAAGTTGGAGACCCTAGGCTCAATTCTCACTGGGCGTAACATTTTGCAACTGAATTTTTTTGTTTCCTCGTGATTCTGTAGAATTCTACAGAATGCATCTCCATTTAGGTATAACTCGATTGAGATATCAAAATAATATTCTAGGGGAATTCTGTTGAATAAAGTTAACATCTTGAAAATTGACTCAGTCAGAAATTACTGACTTCAATGGGCTTTGCAATAGTTACACGAGGAGAGTCAAAAATTACTGATTGATAAACCTATTTGAATAATTTTTCGTGCATACATCCTGAAGGAACATCACCAATTTCTGACTAAAATGGAGATATCACAAATTTCTGACAAAGGCTTTACAATGGAAATCTATGGGGATTTCAGATTTTGAATGGTGTAGCCTCCACTGGTGACCTTACAAAACTAATTCTTGCAGTAAAAATTGTATATTAGTGTTGTGGTCTGATTGATAAAACCTGTGTGAACTGGTTTGAACTAGTTTGTGCTCAGTGGTCAGAAATTTCTGATTGATAAAACAGATGTGGTTAAACAAAATTTTAATTTTCTTTGATTCCCTGCACAGTAAACTTCAAATAGTATTTGACAAAAAATCCCAAAAACACAAAGCTTTCAAACTATGTAATAAGGATGCAAAGATGTCTGTGATATTTGTAGATTTTTCAAGGAAAAATCCCTGAAAAATCCACCCATTGACTTTAACAGGAAATTACGTTTTAGTCCGAAATTTCTGATGTTCCTTCAGGGTGCTCTGGGAAATCATGGATCCGCCACTTTATATACCTGCATTCCTCAGACTAAATTGGAAAGGGAATACTCAAAGGACCCTTGAATTTTCATAAATTGACATTTTTCAAAATTGAACAAAAGAGGTCATTTATGCTTTTATGTCCAAACAATCTAAAAGTGTCCTAAATGGCCAAAGAGAATTTCCTATGTTCTATCGTTACAGGTGGTTCAAATGTAACATTATCGGCTTTTTGTGGTGCACGACAATAGGGATAAGTCAGGGTGATGAGCGTCCCCTTATGTCAAAATTCAGCTGTTATGGACGCATAAGGTCATGCACAGAAAGATGTCCGGAATAAAGTATTTTTATTGGGTTCAGTCTACATGTGTATCCTGCATAAGCGCTATACAGGAAAGCAGGCAATTATAGGAAAAGCTATTAATGACCTGACCTAGCTATTGTCAAGATTTCCAGCCGAAGCAATTCAAAAGTTACCGTCTGATCAGACACACAGACACGACTGAAATTATTACCTGTAAGCATTGCGGATAGTAAAAAGAAGACACAGTAGTTGACAGCAAATGCGCTAGCGATCGTCATACGGAAAAGATAAAATCTCACACTATGCCATCAAACATCTGGTCAATGTTTTCTTCCCCTCTCTTTTTCCTGCATCAAATAACAAAAAATTCCAAAAAGGGCACAGTAAAAGTTGGATAAAGGACACTTAGAATTGCCCATTGCTGCAAGCAACGAACGTCATATTTTGGAAAGCACAAGTGAGTCATTGTGAGGGCAATGTAAGGATTCAAAATTCATTACTATGGAACAAATGTATGTTTAACAATGTGTAGGTGCCCCCTCCCCCAGAAAACGTTACATCCGCGATTGGATCATGTTGGCAGGGGATGAACCAGTTTGGTTTTAGGCAAGGTAAACTTTTATCAAAACAATCATTGGCGGTTTGATTACTTGTTTGGTAAAGGAACACCACGTCTGTCGGCGTGGCTGATCAAGTAATTTTGAATTTTAGATAAAGTGTCCATTAATGGACATATGGGTTGCAATTTTGATGTTGCCAGACATGTCATTGCTGTGGATGTATGCTGTCCCAGGAGTTGACAATTTTGGGATTTAAGGACACATTTCAACCATTTCAGTAATTGATGGTTCTGTGGTAAAATTAATGTTGAACTCAAATTTCTCACTTTGTTATCATTTAAGGTCTGATTTTGAAATATGGAAGGTCAAAGCTTTTTACCCAGGGATATTTTTTGGGCCCAAAAATTATAATGCAGGACATTATTAATGCTATTTTTATTTCAAAAATGCTAAATGTAACAGCCAGTGGTGTTTTGGCTACATCATGTCCCATGCCGCCCAGGATCATCAGACTTTATACTTCATGGATCGTCCACATTTTTTACTGAATATTCTCTGGAGTACTTTCTGCTGATTAATTAAGTCTGTCAGACATGCAATTGCTAATTTCATACATGTTTTATATTGTATTGGTTATTTATTAATGCTTCCAAAATATAATTTCTCATGGACCACCGTTGTGAAACGAAATTAAATTTCCTGATCCTCTCAAAAAAGTTCAAATTTATTGAACTTCCTGCGGGGCACATATTAAAAGAGCGCCATTTCCACAGGCTAATTTTCTTTTATTTTTGTAGGGCTTTTTTGTTTTAATTTTCGAGAAAATAGCAAATAACTTATCGTCTTTTGGCACAGTCTCCTTCGTAAACTACCAGATCTGCAGCTGAAGGTTTTCTTCTTTGTCATATATGCCAGCAGAAAGTTGTGAATTTGGTGTTAAGGGTGTATTGTGCAATTTCAGGGGTCGGGAGCCGGTGGGAGTGCATGAAATGTTAATGATTGCAAAGCACAAAACGTGCATTGTTTTCTATGGAGTTTCTGAGAGATAGATATAAATCCATCCACAACGGAAAAACAGCTGAATGAATGTCAACCAAAAATTATGGCCAAATATATGAATAACATTAACTATGAGACATATTTTGAGTTTTTCTGCTCAGCCCAATATTGAGACTTACTTGTCACTTACTTGCCTGAATGATGCTGAAAAAATTATGGCCAAATCTACAAATATATTAGAAGTTATTAGCATTTTGCAATTTAGCCAAATGCATCTCATATTTGAGGTTAATGTTTCAAAAGATATCATAAAAATGATTGCAAAACAACTTTAACATGCTTAAATTTAGTGCATTTTGGGGAGCACACAAAAGTTAAAAGCTTGTTTGGGCTAATCTGTGCTCATGTGCTCACCCTCAGCTCTGGGCACTCCACCCAGCTCCCAATGCCTGAATTTGGTTATAATTTGGTTTTGTGGGCAGCAGAAGGTGCCATAGTGATTTAAAACAGGCAAGAAACGGGTTCAAAAAGTGTAGCAAGGCACTTCATTACAATATACACTTTGCAAATTTATTAGAATTAGAATTATTCATTTGAAGAGCATAATGTTTTAAGATATCTGTGGAAGTCACAGCAATATTCACCAGTGAATTCATGAGTAATTACACCACAAAAATGGCTAAAATTTCCATTGAAATCAATGGTAATCCCTATTTTTCTCAAATTTGGCATGATGAAACTTTGCACTCTCTTTTAGATGTCAAAAATGTAATTGCTACAGATAAAATAATTTGAAGAAATCAACACTCTTTCAATTTTAATTTATATCTTCATTAAAATTTAAATGACATTTAGTCTCCCTAAAAGTCTCATGGTCCACTAGCCATTAGAATGTAATGCAATTGACCACAGTGGTTATTATATCTAGTGTTAAATGAAGCAAGACTGTTTATTAAGTCAATGAATACATGGCTGTGACGTCAATGTTGGAAAGATCAGGGATGCTCAATTCATCTGATTGTCACAAAGTGGTTTTTGCAGCATCTGTCCTAATTTGCAGTGGATCTGGGGGTGGGGGGACATGTGTCCCTTGCAACCCCTCTGGGCCAAAATTTCTTCATTGTCATGCAGATTTCAGGAAACGTTGGTCAAATAATAGGTTGACACCCCACCCCCCACTTAAAGGTTGATACCTCTCTGGGAAATCCTAATTGTGCCAGTGGATCACTCAGTCATGTTATTTCATTATCAATATTGTTTTGAAGGTTTAAGCAGGATATCAAACTTTCTTCACTTTTCTTATAATGTTCTTACTCTTATTGTCATTTGATAAATGCCAGCTTCGCTGTGAGTAGTCATTTACGAACAGATAATATGAGGATAGAAGTTTTTTGTCGATATTGAATATGATCTAATTACAATCCATGAAAAAAATTTAGTTGATGCCACTTTATTGAAATGACACCAGATCTGAATTGTCGCACTGTACCACTATTGCCACCAAGTTCATATAAACTTGTCTCTGGCACAGTCTAGTTTTTTCATAATGGACAGCTTTTTATCTAATTATATGAATTAGACGAATTGGACAGATGCAGTGGTGTACGAAATAGGTGGAATTTAAAGTTCCCCACAAGCACAGTTGACTCCATGGTGTAATGGTTAAAGCAGTTGGAATATAAGCAGGAGATCCTGGACTCGAACCCCACTTTTGTAAAAATTATTTTTGTTCAATTCATCTAATTAGACAAGACATTTTGAAGAAACTCGAGTGTATATCTAAGTAGTTAACAATGGCATATTTTCATTTTTCTGGATAATGAGAAAAATGAATTTGTTTTGTGGATATAAATGATTCTGTAAGAAAAGAATTGTGTTGCTCTTTTGGAGGATTTGTTGCATGTATTTTTTTTTCAAACTTTAATTGAGATTTTTCTTAATTGAGATTTTTCTTGGTGCAGTTACATCTAGTGTCACCTCAATAGCATCAACTGAATTCTGTTCAAGGATTGTAATTCATTAGAGTTTTTTAAATAGATAAACAATGGATAAATAGTTGTCAATTGACCAATGGCTATTTGCAGCAGTGGGTTTGCTCAAAAATCACACCTTTTATGAATTGAGCTTTTCACAAAAATAATTTATAACATTTAATGATTTTTAGTATTTCAAACAAACCATAATGCAATATTTTCTTAGGGTTCTAATGAAAAGGGTCATTTTTAACATCTCTAAATATACATTGAATGGTAACCGCAACAAAAAATAGCCCCAAATTATCTAGTATTGACTCAAAACCAGAAAAAAATCACCTGTCCTCAAATAAATTAAACTTCCTTAATTTCCCCAAAAAACTGCCCCTCCCTGAACCGACCATTCATTTGCTTACGTGAATAAGAAAACAACCAAAAAGCTATTAAGTCATCTTGATTTTGTTGATTTGCACCTCTGCGTTTCCATTTCATACGTTCATTTCACAGTTCTTTGATTCTGCTAATGGTTGTTTTCTATGTTCATTGCAGTAAATAAAGGCAGACTCGATAAAATATTTTAAAAAATATGTAAATCATGAAAGCCCCCGAGTTTTGAAACACTAGCACAGATCCATGCCATCGTTTTAAAGGATGGCCAATGTGAGTATGTTGCATAATAAATAACACCATCTTATGACAAAATGTAGCCTAAAATGCATGTTTTTGTGGGCATTTGTAAAGGTCCCATGAGAGAGAAATAAATCCCTAAACTTCGCATGAAATTCCTCAATGTGTTACAAAGGCTTAGAACTAGTACATACATTTTAGTATGTGAATGCACCCATTGATTGTGATTAATTATGGAGAATCTAGATCAAGATATATATCAATAGCTTATATTTTTCAACTGATCTATTTAACATCCCGAAGGCGTAAAGAGTGACTCCAAAATGTTCAACAAAATCTCATACCGTTCAATTACAGAATTATATATGAATGTCTATTATACAATAATGAATTCATATTCTTGTATAGCTTTCATCCTGAAGAAACGAAGAAGTTCTTATTCAAAACTGAAAATAGTTCGAACAATTATTTTTCCTAAAATTAGAGTTTGGGTCAACAATGATTTCAGAGACTCTTGTAGAGAGCACGGTGGTTTCTGTCTAACTTGTCTGTGATTTTTACCAAAAAAAAAACAAAAAAAACTTGAAAACAAAGACGATCATTAGTAGTGGGTAACGTCAGCAAATATTCCCTCTCGATAAATATTTGATGAAAACTGTGGTACTTAACGTGAAAACATTCATGACTTTATACCAAACACAAAGGAAACAAAATCTTTTCCACTAAGCTTTTCCACAAATCCGACGGAAAGCATGGGGCAGGACGATAGGTACACGCCGCTGGGAGACCGTCCTGGACTGGACTGGACCTCCGTTCATCTGCCGCGGACACTGGAGCCTCGATCGCCTGGAGAATTAGCCATCGTCCTCGGCCTCGGTCCGCTCGTTATACACGTCATTTCTTTGCAGTTCTAATATATTTATGTTTAAAAATTGTTGTTCTGATATTCTACATTCGCGGATCCTGTGAAATTTCTTCTTTAGGTCCGACAAAGAACATTATCCTCTAAATGTCCACTCATCAGTTAAAAGCCTTGGCACTGGATATTTTGTCACCCGCGTACTCGCGGTTACCATAGTTTCCTACTTTTCTCGTTTGGACATTCCCTCGGATTTCTAGTAGCATAATAGTTGTTAAATCACACCATATATCCTTTTCTTGTCGTATTTAGAACCCTCTTAGTCCGGGTCAACTAAGGTGTGGGGTAATTTTACACAAACATTTCTCAGGTGAACTCAACTGTATACAACTTTCATCTTTTTGTCTGTAAAGTCCTTCAGTCAGAATTCAAAGAAATATTACGTCAAGATGATTGATATTTTAAAAAGAACAGCATGAGATTTCTTTTGTTTTAAAAACGATGACAAGTTTTGTACAATAGTTAAGGGACTACATATTTACCTGCGAATGAGTCTGGAACTCGAATCTTGAAAATAAAATATCACTCGGGCTATGATCTCTCAAGACAAACAACCAGAAAAACTGACTGTTTTAAAAAACATAACCAATCAGTGTCAGGAACGCAGGTAAGAACAAAACAATTAAATTTGACACTTTATGATGAAAGTTTAAAAGGTCAGGTTTTCCTAATAAAACACAAAGTCGAACTAGGGATCTGGGAAAAAAATGTTTCAGAATTGAATGATTTGGAAAATTGCTCATTTATATTGAAAACTTCAATACCCTGTCGAATTCTCAAATGCAAAAACTTCTCTTTTGTGAGAGGAGATCTTGCGGTATCTGTTATGGAAGTTTGTTTTCGAAATTTCAACAGCAAAGTTTTGAAACTGAGGCCATGAACTGGAAGCACTCACGAAATCCAAAGCAATAGAAAGAAAGAGATTCCAAGAAAAATAACCAGATTATCATGAAGTCGACCTAGAATTTTAGCAATACGTGATAAAACTGATGGACTTCTCCTTTGGAGTCTACATGCTTCGAGCGAAAGTGCACATTATATTTGAAGTGTGTTCATCGTCTGGATTTCTTCACGAAACGTGGAATCAAACAGACCGTTGGGAAGTCGCACAGTTTCAAAATCGCGCCATGCACAGAAAGAATTTCCTAAAAAATTAGAAGGAAAGACGATCTATTTGTTGTGGCCAAAGAAGAAAAATACATATCATTTCTTTTCAGTCAATAAGCGACACGCTAACACTAAATCTATTCACCAAAGTGGCAGGTCGGGTTGGTAAGTCCGCCGAGACGATATGCAGATATGTATTCTGTTGTTAAAATCGTAAACTTTTCTGTGAACTGACCAAGTGATTTGTTTTTTTGTTTTTTGTTTTTGGACAGCCTCACTGGGGCGAACACGATGAGCGTTTCGATCAGATGTGACTGATCTAGAGGTGCATTTCTACTCCTTGCATTTGTAAATGTTACCCATTTAGTGAAGCATACAGATTCTTGCAGGGATCAGCAATTTTAAATAATCCTTACCTGTAGAATTAAGTTATGATAATTCTTGAAAACTGCATGTTATTTTTGTCAGATTTGTTAGATTTCCTTGTTGTGTAAACCTCGAGAATCTGTAATGTCTTTTCGTATTCACTTTCAGGATTCGAGAGACCATTTGACAAATTAAAACTTTTGATTTCCTTTCACTCTCATTCCTAAATTTAGCTGTCTCTTCAATTCAAAGATACCTTTTCAGAATGAGATCTGCATGGGGTCAGTATTTTTGCTGCTTCCTGAAAAGAATATTTCCCTTCAGCAGAAAGCTGGACGATTTAGAAATAACTAAGATGTACAATGAGAATCTTTAATATTCCAATTCGATCTAGATTCAAAAATTGCTGAATCGTAGAATTGTTTATTGTTGAATCTAGAGCGATTAATTTCGTGGGTCTGGAAACGGTCTGTTTCTGTTTCTGTTTTGTTTCTGTTAGAAATACTGTCGAGAAAGTTCCAGATAGAAAAATATTTCTCTCTAGAATGATCTCAGGACAAAGCTATTATTTCCCAAGACTGATCTTGGTAGAACTTGGATTGTACCTAGATCACTCAAGGTAGAACTAGTTTCTTCTAGAATGATCTAGGGGGAAGGCTATTATCTCCCAAGAATGATCTAGGTAAAACTTGAGTTGTACCTAGATCATTCTTGGAAGAACTTTTTTTGCACCTAGACCTTTCTCAACAGATCCTGTTTTGCACCTAGATCTTTCTAGTTAAAACTGAGAGTATAAATTGTAACTAGAAAATGCTGGTCACAATTTTATTTGTACCTAGAATGATATACGCACAACAAAAGTTCTACCTAGAATATTTTTGCCCCAGATCATTCTAGGTAGAACTTCTTTTATACCTAGATCTTTCTTGGTACAACTGACATTATAAATTATAACTAGAAAATGCTAGTCAAATATTTTTCCTACCTAGAATGATCTAGGCACAATCCAAGTTCTACCTACATCATTCTAAAGGAAACCTAGAATGATCTAAGTTCTACCTAGATACCTAGATCATTCTTGGGAAAAAATAGCTTTCTCCCTAGCTCATTCAAGGTACTTAGTTCAGTTCCTGGAAATAATAGCTTTATCCCAGGATCATTCTAGAGAGAAATATTTTCTACCAGAACTTTCTCAACAGAATTTCTAACAGAAACAGGAACAGACGCATTTCCACCGTACTTAATTTCTAATTTACATACTGAAGAATCTCACAGGTGGAATCTGAGTCTATTCAACCGATAGATATTCAGAGAGAAAACGTATCAAACACCAATGTGCATTTATTGCAATTTACAACTTCTTCAATAATTTGGGCGTAAAATAAAATGTAGCTTCAGTCTCAAAACTTGATCATACGACAAGAGTAATTTTTATTCAGCAGATGAAGCTAACTTGAAGTATCCTCTAAATAGTAATTAGCCTTAAAAATACACGTCTATTGTTGATTTTCTATTGATTTCCGATTAATGTCTTTGTATTGGACATTTTTGAATGTGGTTTGAACAGTATATTTTAGGGTAAGTCTTTTGAAAATAGTTCTTGTAAAGTATTGTCAGGTTTTGCCCAGACTCGCTTTTGCCCAGATTTTGATCATGATGAACATGCATTAACATTTCCCACCATTTTTTTGCAGCCAAAACTCTTCTACGATTTCTAAAACAGAATATTTTTACCTGTGTATAGAATCATGTACATCATGTCCATAACATTCATGTATATAACTTGTGTTGTAATTAAGTTCAGTAATATTTTAATTTCCAGAGAAATCCTCTTTTTTCAAAGTTCATCGCATTTATAAAAATAATACGCAATAAGCTGAAGTATAGATTTTTATCACAGAATAGCAATCATCGTGAAGATAACAAATCACTGTGCATACATACATCATACGACAACAAGAAGGGAACAATCCTATCTAATTTTTGAATCGAATTAATCGATACGTTTGAATTTTAGAGACATATCAGGCATAGTTCGGCAAACAGATGAAACACCTGATATTTCATGACATTTTAAAAATAATTTTTACAACCTATTGTCATTCAGAAAGGTGTGTACATAAAATATGAGAAAGTACTGGAACCATCTCAAATCCTATCTTTTTGAAGTGTCAAATACCTTCAGAAATTTAAGCAATATTAAAATAAATTCAGAATTTCAACCAACATTAACTTTTTAAGTTGTCACTGATATTTACATGATTGTTTTTTGACATTTCTGGTCTCCCGAAGCAGTAGGATCGCAAGTAGATGTGTACGCGAATTACCTGGAGACATCACGAAAATATACAAAAATGCAATTGTTTGAAATATGTTACATTTGTAAAAAAGGGACATTTCTGTCTGACGCAACGAGTGCTTTGAAGGGACTGAAAAAGGGGAACAACCGTCAAAAGGCTGTTTCTTCTTTTTTCTTTTCTTTTGCAAAAAATCCACTTATTGTTGCCTAAATTTCTGCTTTTCTTTGCATAAAAAGTTATATTTAAATTTTTATTGAACTAAAATATTATCAGAATCCAGTAAATTCAATCCAGTGGATCGTATTTTACTCCAAAGTTTTGATTTCAAAAAGAATGGTGACAATTCAATTGAATTTACATTGAGCATTTTCAAATCCAGTGGAATTGCATCTTTTTCAAAAGGAGCTGTACTTTGATTATGGAAAATATCTCAATTCGTGCCCCGGTAAAAAACCACTTTTGCGCGTGACTATTTATTTATTCTTTAATATTCTAATCTATTGTTTTGTCATTTCATTTTATGAAAATCATCATATTTATAAAAAAAAGTGTTTGAAAAGGCCATTCAAGATTCTTTGTGCACAGTTGGGAGCTAATCAACGCATATTGTCAAACTAAATTAAAAAAGTAATTGCGGACACGTTACCATAACAACTATTATTCAGAGAAAAGATCTCTTGATATTATATTTAAAAAGAAAAAGACTGTTATGTCAACATTACATTTCAAACTGCTTGATCTATTTGTGTAACTTTTAAAGCAAAATGTCAAATTTGACTCTTTATTTGCTATTCATTTTGGAAATACTCAGTATTCTGATGCATAAATTCATATCATATGAAAAAATCAAATTGAAATCTTAGTAGTTATCCTGAAAAGGGCATGTTCTGTACTGAATAAAATCCCATTGGTGATCGAGGTAAATAGACCAAAGTGTCACCATATTCACAATTCCTTATTTGTATTTCGAACCAAAAAAAGAATTTGCAAAAATGGAGAAATGATAAAATACAGTAATTAATCGAAAGTGTACTCTAATTGTCTGCATATATGGAAAAAATTAAAAGTGTTGTGTAAGTTGTGAAATATAAATATTTTTGACACATATGAAAAGTTTTGATAAAAAACATTCAAGTATTTTGCTCTAAACAACGAAAAATGAACATTTTAGTTTCACTTGATAAATTAATTAGTTTAAAAATTTAAACATTGAAGTCATGGTTATTTTCAAGTATGCTTTCACCTCGTCGTTTTTTTAATGTCTTTTTTCCGCACAAAACAAAGGAATATTGTAAGTAATTCAAAAACAGCATTTTCGATTCAAGTTTATTGATACAATTCTCCGGTTGTTGACCGCCAAAATCTGCTAATCACGTCTACCCTTACTAATTTCACACTGGGTTCATGAAAAGATTTTGATTTCGGGCTTTTGCTGATTGGCTCAAAAGAAATGATATGGAAAACTTCTTTCTAAAAATTTCAATAAAAAAAGATTTTGTCGTGACCAACAGGGGTCAGTTTTTTTACCTGCATTTTTCGACATGAGCATGCTGTTTAATTGTCTTTTCCAGGTTTCTTTTATTGACACAATAGTTGGCCTGATTTATATCTTTTCTTAATTAGACTCAATTACGACATTTTTTGTCTGATAAATATCTTTTGAAACAAAGAAAGGTGCCATTTTTGCCATTGGGGACGCGAAAACTTTTTGTCCGTAAAGTAACCACAAGGTAGGAGGTTCTAGGTACGGCTGTACTAAGTTCACATTTACACTTTTTTTCCTGGGGTTTATCAATCATAGTGGCCTGATACTGTACCATCAACAGGAATCACATTCATATCAGTTCAAAAATGCACGCAAGAATTCCCATTGGACATCCATTCACGATTTACAACCAATCACATCGATTGGCGGGCCATGTAGTTTGAGTAAAACCAGGTTAAGGTAGTCACCTACTTGTGGTAACATCTCATCTAAATCATGCGCCTCAGTACTTCAGTCTCCCACCTACAAAAACAACCTCAAATCTCTTCCAGTCAACTACAAAAAAAATCATTAATAAAAAGATATCTTCGTTTAACCCGCACTGTAGCTTCTTTCACGAAGGGTGACATCGCTACCTTAATGTGTAGGTGGTCGAAACCATGCATCCAGTGATTTAATGTCAACACTTTTTGTACCTTTCTGCCGTAAATAGTTGCAAAGTATGTAGTCATGCTGGCACCGGGGTGAGTAAACAATGTACAAAATACTCCTATGTTGTACATCTGTCAAAATAAAAGGCCGCTTCTTTCAGACTAAATAATATTGCCAAATATGTTAACGGGTTGATCAGCAGTGGGATAAATTACCACACGTTGTGCAAAAAAAGTCCAGTATATCAAAAGAAAAATCAGTGGAGTTTAGAAGGAACTAATTACTTCTAGTGATGTCTCTTCTGGACATCGTGGAAGGTCATGGCTTTATTTCATTTTTCCTTGAATAATGAAATTCGGGGGAACGTTGTTCACAATAAAAAGGTGTTTTGAGTGTGTAGTTCACTTTTGAACGAATCTATAATTCTGAAAATAGAAGAAAACGTTGGCATCTTTACGTGTCTCTCTGCGGTCCCAAACTTTTTCTACCACATCAGACAGCTGGTCACGAAATCATTTATCATTCTCTTTCATTAACTTTCGATTTACTAGTCAAAATACCAGTCACCGAAGTTTTTTCACAAACTTTGTGTGGATTTAACCTCAAACTAAATTGGTTCTGTAAAGACAAGAAAAAAGTCCAGATGTACATTTTTGTCGGGAAACAAACCTTGCAGCAATTTCCAAGAATTTATAATTTTGAAAGTTGTTGTACCGACATGACCACAATCGTGAGTACTTAACCTTTTGTTTCCTGTTTGAAGTTCTTCAGTGTATGGCGAGAGAAAGTACTGGAACCATCTCAAATCCTATCTTTTTGAAGTGTCAAATACCTTCAGAAATTTAAGCAATATTAAAATAAATTCAGAATTTCAACCAACATTAACTTTTTAAGTTGTCACTGATATTTACATGATTGTTTTTTGACATTTCTGGTCTCCCGAATAGTAATGAAAAAGTGGTGCGGCACCTTAATTCTGACGTACTATTATGGTGTATTGGAGTGCAAGACTGACCACAGAGAAACAAGAGCACACGTAGGCTTTTGGTGCCTATTGACACCAGGTGCTGGCTTTCATTGTCATTTTTTGGCGGCCTTTTTATCACTTTAATTCCCAGATTAATCTTTTCATGAGTCACTGACTAATATTTTCTTCACGGTTAGGTTTCACCGCAGAGTTCATGATTTCCTATTCAGACACATATTTATTCTTTCTGTATTAGTATGGCTTATATTATGATTTTGCCATGAAATATTCAAATTGTCGAAATTGAAATGTAAAAATTTACCCCCTTTTATGTCCATCAATTATGATTAAAATGTATTGCAATATGGGCTTCGTCTATTCTTCATAGTGTAGACTTTATGGAAAGCTTCCTAGTATTTTATACTTATCTTCTTACGACTGCTACAGTCATAATTGAATCAGAAGTTTCTTCAGTTTAAATTCAGAGTAAAAATTTTAAAAGATTCGAATGCATGAAAACATACAACTGCTCAAGAATACAAGAAAGCATACAGGTATTCCTGAAGAAAATAAAAGAATAGTGCTTCTTCACTACTTTTTTTTTTACTTTATCAAAAAACAAAGCAAATGAGAACAAAAGAGCCTGCTTGAATTTTATGTCTGAGAATATCAACTAACAACCTTCATCTACTCTTTCAATTTTCCCTCCAAATAACTTCCAAATAACCTTCCAAATAACTTACTTCTGTGAGATTGACCTTTACATTCCACGTTTTACTACGTGCGTGAGGGCGCCCGTGCAGGTTGTGTATGACGGTATTTCCTTGTAACCGAACGACATAAGCACGTGTTTCAGTGGTTGGTTGTACTCCTTGACTATTACTCGTTTCCGATTGACGAAGTTTCGGGTTCGCCGTTGATCGCAACGTTACGTGATTCCAATACCTGACCCGGTCAGAACCCGAGAAACTCTCTTCAAGTTCGAACGGCCAACTCCTTGGTAACCTGGTCGGTTCTCATTGCTCATTGGATACGGTCATCGTCATCAGATCTGTTGAATGAAGATAAAATTGTTTTATCGCTGCAATTGATTCCAATCAAAAAGCAGGTAGGCCAGTTAAATGAGCGATTATTTCGAAACGGTCTACATTTTGCTAATTGTTTTCCTTTCATGATATATTGCTTCAGATCGTTATTCACACCTTGTTGTGCGGATATTTGATACACATTGATAACGAACATTTTTATTATTGTTTAGTCTTTTTGGGCGTTACAATCATGACTTCATGGTATCAATTTGTAAAACACTGGTCACTGATCTATTTTAAGTAGAATTGAGCTTTCTTTTATCTGTTAATCGGATAGCTTCCGGAATATTTTGAAGAGGCAAAGTGGAGAGATTCGTTTTGGAATTTGTGGAGAAGTTTTTGGAAGTTTGAGCGTTCGACTTCGAATGGACGTCAAAACGAACCCGGATGTGGAGACGCTGGTATCAGACGCTGGAAAGCATCTGGAACTCTACATGGCCTATGGTACTAGAAATTATCGGTTATCTCATGTCGAGCGGAAGAGGAGTGTGATCTTTCCCATAAACTTTCAATTAATTTGCAATATCATTGAAAGGTTATCAGGCAATTTACATTTTTGGTTGCAAGTTTTGTTCCAAAAAACGGCCCTTCCTCTGAACAATTTAAACAGATAAGCCATATCATTTCGAATGCATCTAAACTATTTCAGGTTGACATTGGATAAAGATGTTACGTGTTCTTCACCAATGATAATGCGACCTTACAGACTGAAAATTCGTGCACTTGTTATTATTTTGTTG
Organism: Haplosyllis leylae; assembly: GCA_038406175.1. NCBI lineage: Eukaryota > Metazoa > Annelida > Polychaeta > Phyllodocida > Syllidae > Haplosyllis > Haplosyllis leylae. Next base: position 5,176 of record JBCAUG010717089.1, on the reverse strand, counting down.
CCTTAAATAGCATCGTCATAAGCAAACATTACAAGAATAGTTTCCCACCTCATTTCAGATTGTCGATGAACTCCGAAAGTATCCAACAGTTCAGAAATCCAAGTAGAAAATTTGAAGAAGAAGTTAAAATTCAGGCAGTATATAGATGCCATGAGGTTGTCTGGGCTCAAAAGAATAACACTGCAATTTCAAAACAAACTTTTATCAAAGTATCTTTGAACGTCATTCCAAAACCTAGTACTGCGCAATACCATGTCAACAATACATAAATTATAACATAACAGAGGATTACAAGAAGTTCAACAACAACTAGTGCGTACTATCTGTGACGACAAGTCAAGGAGTGATTTTTTTACAAGTAAAACTTTTGACAAGAAGCCAAGTTTTCTTTTTATGGAAGACGAAAAGTCGATCACAGACCGTCGAACGTCCGTCGGGAGCGGTTCTATGTCCGTCCTTGTTGAAGGTAAGCAATTTCGTGCGCGATATTTTTTCTTAGATTGTAGTGTGAAGTCACCTTAGCAAAAAGTTGAAATCCGTTATGTTAAATTCAGTTGTCTATCGTGGTGGTGGTTGAGAGGGGGATAACTAAGAGGACTAGTCTTCCCCCCCCCCCCGCGGCCCCATATCCATCTTCTAAACCAGCGCCTGGATCTGCTACTAAAGTTGTGTAATAATTTCTTGTGAATAAACGGAAAATGTTGTCTGTAATTCAGGAACAGTAAAACGATTAAATGCTGAGCCAAGTATTTTCAGAAGACGGTTTCAAAAATTATGTCAGGCCAATCTGGCCTTCTGCGCAGAATTCCGAAATAAGACAGAGTCTGTGGTCAGTAGTTTACATGGCGTTTCCGTTATCATAGCCGGGTAAGAACACTGGTAGATCTACAGTGCACAGCCTAATGTTTCTCAACAGGTTCCTTGCAAATAACAGAAAATGTTAAAATTTGTTTCTATGAATTTGATCCACTTTATGAGCACAGAAAATTCCTTCATGCATGTACCATACTTGATTATGTTCCATTTTGCAGAATAAGTATGGAGTAGACTTGATTGCAGGTGCATTTTGTTGGACACTGATTCTGAACAGAAACATTTGAGTTTTCCCTTTATTCAGTCCTTTAAATTTGTTAAAAGAGTAAAATTAGTCAAAAAATATGAAGCACCAACCAAAACATTGTTGGAATTCATTCTTGCCATTTAAGTAACAGGGCTTGCTGTGCCAGGTTAGGACCAAAACAATTTATTGAATTCATTAAATCAATGACTTGACAAAGAAGGAAATTAAGGGAAAGGTTGAAAATAGTTCCATTCTCTAGGACAGGTGTTCAATTTGCTTCCTCAGTGGAGAATTTTCCTTGTTCATGGGATGTATGTCGATGTTCAGAAATAAAGTATTGTAGACAATTTTTGAAAAAACACTTAAATATATTCTGCTCCACCAGTCTCGAATTCAATTATAACCCTTTCAGATTTTCTTTGGGTGTGCTTCCTGTTCCCTTGAAGTGTCAAAGCGATATATTTGAAAATGCTTACCATGAATTGAAATGGGCTCTTTAAAATTAAAGGAAAGGGACTTCCGACCTCCTGAACAAACTGGTTGCGCAATGATCTCAGATAAAGACCCTGAAAATGACCCTAAAAGAGACATTTTTAATTTGATGGAAGCTCCGTGTCAAAGCTCAATTTTCATCATTCGAACTTTGGTGGGAAATTTCCAGCTCACTTTAATGGGAGATTTCTGGTTCACTTTCATAGGAGATTTCTAGATCACTCATCTTGAGGTCTTATGTATCCTGTAGGAACTTCAGTAATATCTGACTGAAATGACACACTCACCAATCAGCATATTGTGACTCTGGTCTTACAATTTAGTCTTTGGAGATTTCAGTATTTTTGGTCTTTCAGCCCTTCTACTGCACTTGTCCAATTAATTCTTAAGTAAAAACATGTATGTGAGTGATGTAATCTGAGTGATGTGGTCATAGATCTATTTCAGGTTAACAAGATACAAGTAAGTTGAATGTCAAAAACATTTCACAGGTTCAGAACATTTTGAAAGATGACCAATCAGTAATTCTTATTACTTACTTTGGATTAGTAAATTCTGATGAGGGTTCTGTCCCAATCAGAATATTCTCATTTCACAGGGAATTACAAGATTAAGATCAGTTTTGGCCAATTTAGTCAGAATTTACTGACCAGTGAAATCAATTTAAACTGGTTTAAATCTCTTTGTGATCAGATGTCAGAATTCGCTGATCTAGTTTTACTCACAAAGAGACATTTCCTTTTTGAAACTTATATCTTTGTGTGAGTGAGTGATACCAAACATGTTGCTGTGATAATAGGCTTTGTTATGACTTAAATACAATTGACCTGAACTGTTGTTGTCATGATGTTAAACTTTAGGAGATAGCTACAAAAGGGAATGAGAGCTGCTTTCTGTGTGAAATTTATTAAGGGCAAGATAAAACATTGTACATTTTCCTTGTCCATTCATAATGTGGGGTCTGTCAATGTTAAAAAATAAGAATTCTCTAAATATCCCAAGATACAAATCTTTTGAGCCATGTAATAATTTTAGGTGGGTGATGAGTTAGATGGGATATTTAGAGATTTTTCAAAGGAAAACACCCTGAAATAATCCACCCATTGAATGTGGTAGGTAAAACTTTACTGATATTGTCATTTTAGTCATTTATTACTGAAGTTCCGTCACGGTGATGTCGGAGAGGTTTTTGGATGAAGATGAATCATGACTAGTTGGGCAGAAAATAACTTTTTGTACGTTTAAATGTGGGCACGTTTGGGCACGTTGCGCCCAAAGTCTTAGGTTACAGGACAGAAACCGGATCTCATGATGCGTGGTCTAATTGAAATGTCACATGATGATCACATGATCAGCAAATGTTTCTGCGCTTCCAAAAGTACTGATAGACTGACTATTCTCTTCATCTTCAAATTTTTATGGTTTTGGCTCGCAGAGAGATGTACTCATTGGGAAGTAATTTCTGAAAGTAATTCTGCAGATTCTACGTGGTAAGTATTGCTCCGGCGCAATCTCGTTTTCGTAATTGGTTTTGGTAAGCTTGGTCAGTTAATTGACAAATGTATGAAATACTCACATTTATCATTGTTCGTCAGTTATGAGGATTTTTCAGCCAGGTCTATTTACTTCCAAATCTCCCCTACCCGGGAGGTAATGATACCCATGGCAACTCCATATGTAACTTTTGCTATACAATTCTGATCTGCGACTTGGCCAAGAAATTGATTGCAACAAGCCTCACTTGACCGAGATGCAAGAATTTTTATATATTTCAATGCATTTCGAAATGGTATGGAGAGTTTCTTATGCATGCTAATCAAACTAGTATCTGTAAATTGTTGCTATTTTTAGATTCGACCTTTTCCAGGGGGGGTGGGGACTCACCAAGGATGCAAGCCCTCCCCCTCCGTCCAACTTCTCGGTCCATTTTCAAGCATTTTTTGGGGAAATTTGGCAAAACAATAGGTTGGTACCCTCGTTCAGGAATGCAGGATCCAATGTTGTTTTCCTCAATAATTACATTTCCTTTGATGGATCCGTACCATTTTTGTACACTGAACAAGGCATCACAACTTTCTTTGCAGAAGCTTGAACAAAGAATGTGGTTAGAAGTGGAAAAAGTTCCTCCTTTTAGTCAAAGAGCCTTATTCAAAGGGTGTTAATAACTGTTTGTTTTAGTAACCACAGAATAAAATTACACACCAAAGCTTGCTGTAATCGGATGTCAGTTTGTGTCGATTAGGTTTGTCTAATCATATTAATTGGACAAAAACAAATTAAAACATTCTAAAAAAGAGATTTGAACCAAGGATTCCTCTATTTGAGAAAAAATGTTTCTGCAGTTAAGTTTTTTCACTTTGAAGTGAACTCAAATTTGTCAAATTAGTGCCAAGCAAAGTGATCACTGGTGCAATTTTACATTACTTTGCAGTAGTAATAGGAAACGGGTAGTCAATTCATAAGATTACAAAGTAGCTTCTTTTGGTACCACAGGTATTTGTATCACTTGACAAACGAACTGAAATTGATAAAAGAATTGAGATGACTACAAAGACGATCTGCTTATTTGTCCTTGTATTAAAAATAAGCATTTTGAATCGTACCCAGGCTAAACCATTGGCGAATTAGGGGGAGGGCAGGGATGCGTGTCCCCTGGGTCCACGGATCCAATTTCTTTCATTTTCGTGCAGTTTTCAGGAAAAATTTGGCCAAATAATAGGTTGCCGCTCCACATTGGGGATTGGTGTATCCCTCCCCCCCCCGGGAAATCCTGGATCCGCCACTGTCAACCGTTAAACTTTAACGTGAAAACGGTGAAAGTCGATTATGTAAGTTTGAAAACGCATTCACATCTAGAATAAACAAAAATTAATTGTAGCACAATGGATACAGACCTCGAAAAGTGTCAATCAGGAAGTGATTGAATTTCAAATCTTCCCGGTGCGCACAATTTTTGGAAAGTATGGCTGCACCAGCATGAAGGAAAGGGAAGCAGTTGAGTTTTTCAATTAATGTTTCAAGGTCCGGACATATTGATTAACTTCGAACTGAAGTGTTGGTACAAAATGAACAAATACTTTGTAGTTGCTTTCTTAAATTTTTCCTGACCAATTATTTCCTTCGTTTTTATTTACTTCTCTGTGCAAAACCTTTGTCCTGTATTATGCTGGAATCATTAATGACATTTATTGTTCACAGTACTATGATTTTTTTAGGTTCCGTGAAGTGAAGGACAATTGATGATTCTTAACTTTAATAACTTGAACTTGTTTTTCTAATCAGACAGAAACACTGACAAAGATCTATACATATTTGCGGCTTCAAATTTGTAAAAATGACAAGTTTTTATAATGGCGATCTGCGCAACTTACTTTCAAAGGCCCCTTTGCTGCGGACAAGAAATTGTTGAAGAAACAGAATATTTGCACACTTCCAGTTAGGACCAGTGAAACGTTTTCAGGACGGCCCGATTTCAGTCGCCCCCGGGGGTGATTGAAATCAATTTTTTTGATTTCAGTTGCCCCCCCTATTGATTTCAGTTGCCCACTATCGGTATTGTGATACATTGTACAAAATGTGGCAGATGAACCACAGAGACTGTAACAAAAAGTCGACTGTAACTGT
>JBCAUG010717078.1:0-12839 GCA_038406175.1 Haplosyllis leylae | reverse complement strand
GACAGAAATCTTTTGATAGGTCGGCTATGCAGCGGGCGGTATGCCTCTTGCGTTCACGCAGGAGGACTTTCTTGTTTTATTGAGTGTTCGCTTGAGGATCCAAAAACAAATCATTAAAAAACTTCTCTGAAAATATTTAACAATGAGACAATATTTGATGTTACACAACAAAGTTAAGTCTTTAGGAAAGAATTCTGCAAATGGTCGGGACCTTGGGATTTTCCAAGAGAAATGTGAATGGGATCCGTTTAACCTGTTCACAAAGCACAATATGTGCGAGACGATCGATCTGCAGCCTCATTCATATGGTACGACTGTGATTTTTACATCGCAGTCAGAATAGCAGCAAATGGGTGAAAAACACATTCACTACAATGTAATCATGATTTCATTGTCGCAATTGCATCATGTCAACGTGCACTTGCATTGAATCCCATATAACCCATCAGTTTTGATTAAAAAACAGACCCTCATTGCCACATTGATGACTTTTTGACCAACTTCGCAATAACAAAATTGAGAAAAATAAAATGTTGAAATAAATCTACATAATTTTATCCTCTCAATTTTCTCAGTACATGTTGTTTCGTGATAATAACCGAAATACCTACTGGTTAATGGTGTATATTGATTACCCTAATAAAAAATAAAACATTTTCCAACCAGTTTACTGGCGGTTTATATTGATCAGTGCCTTTTGGGATGGCAATTACTCATTGATATATCCTTGGTTTTATTTTTCATTACTTGACAAGCCAATCAATTCTTTTATTTAAAGTACATTGACTGGGATTTCGTGGCCAAATGGCTATTGATTTCACACACAATACACTTACTTTTGTTGATTTCGTAAAGACTTCGATCGTGTAATTTACAAACACTTAGATCTCCGAGGCAACAAGTGATTTCCAATTTATCCAGAGAGATTTTCTGGATTTTTAAGGGCAAATCTTTTTAAATTTTGGTCTGCTAAACTGTAATCATACCTAATAATTTTGCTGTGGCGGATCTAAGGGGAGGGCGCTAGTGACCCCCTCCCCCCCCGGGTCCGATTTCTTTCATTTACATGCAGTTTTTGGGGAAAATTTGGAAAAATAATAGGTTGGCGCCCCCACCTTGGGGCTTGGTGCCCCCCCCCCCGGGAAATCCTAGATCCGCCGCTGTTTTGTGCGACAGTCGATCTATCAAGTATTGTAAGATAAATAGTGGCACCAAACTATTGTGAATAAGACAATAAGTAAACGTCATCCGAAAATTCCTGTAGTGTTTTCTGTTGAAATTACATGCATTATTCAGGTAGACTATTTGGGGCTTTCTACCACGTCTGTGCCGAACGTGACAGTTGCTTTCCCTGATTGTTTCAGGAAAAATGATATATCTGATGATGGTATCTTTGACTTGAAGATTACTATTCTAATTTCTGACTTGTGGATAGTCAATTCACTTTTGGCTAGTTAGATTCGATCGAGAGAATTCTTGGTGAAGTGAGTTCTCACGTTTCAGTTCCCAAGTCAGAGATAACAGAGGGACTGTTAAAATTGTCCCCAAATCATACATCGATTTTGTCAAATTGATTGAATTCGTTGAATTCTCTGAATTCCCATTACATTTAGGGAAAATTCTATTATGTTACCTTTGTTAACGACAGATAGTGTGCCGATAGTACTGACGATTCCCTCCTCTTCGTGTGTTACGTTCAGCGCGGTGTTGTTCTCCTCGACTTCGATTTCATACGTCACATTTGTCCCTGTAGATATATGTTACGGTTTCCTTCATTGATGTGGGACTCTGTACTAAATCCATACACAGTCTTTTGTTTGCATTTCTCCAGAAGTACCAATAACGACATTGATAACTGTGTTTGAGTAAATATATGTCCAGGAAAATTATATTTATCCTTTCAAAAAACTTTTTGTACAACAGCTTCTATCGTTTTTGTTATCTGCGACACAAAATATTTTAGAAATTGAACCAACAGACTTCACAATATTAAAACGTTTCTCAGAATCAAATCCATTTTCTTAAATATCCAAATAAATTTCCTGGAAATAAACAACAGGTCTTGCTTGTACATCGATTTCCATCATAAGAATTTAGATCTATCTCCGACAACAGCAAACGGTAACACAAAGAAACCAGTATGCATGTGCAAAAAATCACAGTTGGGTAAAAGTTACTTTTTGATTCTTTCACACAAATTAATCTGGTACCAAATCGTACAATGCAATTTATGGAATAGTATTTATTTTTGTGAAAGAAAATTATGGACAGACACTATGAAGCATAACACCACATGAAAACTTGCTGTGGTTTTCCTATCTATCAGAATCGACACATTTTTGAGCAATTTTTGAACACCATGTTTTAGATTAAATGTTCGATCAGAGCAAGAGAACAGCGAGAAAGTACTGTGAGTCATGACCAATGCCTCACTCTGATTGGGCTCCTCTATTTTCTGGAGCCACGAGTCACTCCATGGCTCTATTTACTTATTTTTTTTAATTTGTGCTTTGATTTTATATTAACCTCATATATACTGGACACATCATATATATATCAGAGCGACAATACAGAAAGAAAATTCCTGTAGCAGTTTGTGTTGAAATTACGTTATCACATTCGTTAAGACTGCCCTCATGTGATTTGAAAGTTAAACTTCACTTTCTGTCATCTTCAAATCATCAAACTATTTGAATATTAAGGGCCTACCTTTAGTGATGCTCCAGGAGACTCCTGTTGGAGTGTTGAACACTGTTGCAATTGCATCTGGTGTTATGACCAAATCTGTGATTTCATCTTGTATGTCTACCCATACCTACAAATATAGTACAAATGTGAACACAAGCCATGGTGAATTCATTTCTGGTTCCTGAAACATGTAGAATGGCTTCAGTGTAATGAGTTCGACCTCAATTATTCAGATATTTGACTTGTAAACTTCATATCGTATCTGCGTATTTAGTTACCTCATATGAGCCACTACTAATAGCATTGCTCGCGTTAAGTCGAACCAAGTGGTTTCCCGGTTGATTAAAGGTGAATGAGGCTGTCATTTCGGTTACGTTCTCCAAGGTTCCTTCCGATCCAAACTCCCAGTCAAAGCGGACCTCATAGCCCATGGCGGAAAAGCTCTGTATCGTGAACGTTATCTCCTCTCCAGTTTTTTCTTGGGAAAAAGTTAAATGAACATGACTAAATTTTATTATTCAGTCTGATGGTGACGGAAGTGGGAAAATAGAAAAAAAAAACAATGGGGCAACGTAGATGCCTTGAGGGAATGTGTAACGTAGCACATCAGTTAACATTAATATCCGAGAGAAACACAAAAGTCGCCTTTGCCTATTGATTTTACGCATTGTTTAGATGTTCTTTGGTGCTTACCGATTGTAACACAAGTGAAGCTGATGTCCGTAATCTTTTCTTGTACATCTATCAATGCGTAAACGGAAAGCGCTGGATTGGTCACCTGATTGTCCAGTTCAAATGTTAAGTTTCTGACATTCCTCGCCACAGTGTAGTTGTGCTTGAAAGGCAAATAATCAGTATATTTAAATGTAAGTTTCACATTATTCCAAAGTTGAGGCTATTATTTAGATGAACTAAATGAAAATTTAAAAAGAGCTATGTCACGAAAACGCTTCAAGAAAATGACATCTCAACTAAATTATGTGTTTTAATAATGAATTATTGTTCGTGTCCTTATTCAATATGCTAGCTATTGGTCAAAACTCAACATGTCGAGAAATTCGTAGTTAAAAATCTTACCTGGAACTTGAAATGTATTGGTCGGGAAATATACGCTTTTAACAAATGATTCTTGTTGTAAGCAGCAAATGTTTCTCCATTAGGGTTTTGCACATTGTTACCTTTGAACTCCCACGCTGTTTTGCCATCAATTTGAGCAACATTACCCGTTGTTGGGTACAGTGCTAAAAATAAAACATCCTTCTTTTAGTGCAATAAAAAGTTTAGATTCTGTTTGAATGCACACAATTTAAATCATTTTAAATACTAAGAATTTGAATTGAATGAAGGTGCATTTGGCATGGTAAACTTTATCAATTGTAAGCTGTCAACAAAGGAATTTCTGCAATTTACTAATTATCTTAAATAAATTTTGGAAGAGGATTTTTGTCATCAATGCACTCTTATGACAGTTCAAAGTATACTCACCCAGGATATCGCCATACTCTACGCTGATCATGTCGCCGTCTGCAAAGGGTTCATAGATCGCTCTGGGGAATGTACCACTAGGGATATTGATGGTCTTGGTATTGACTTGTGTGTACTTTTGGTGGACATCAGCCCATGCTGTTGGCGTCAAATCCACTGGCTGTAACATGCAAAGGTATGTTTTCTGACTTAGAAATTTAAAAGTCTCATATGTGATAAACATTATTAATTAAGACGTAATTTTAGACGTCTTATTTTTCAAAAGTTGAAGGTTAAGGTTTCAACGCACCTCCTACTTATTTGTAGGTTCTACATTATGGAATTTGTTAACAAACCTTTCGAGCTTAAGTAATACTCACAATTCTACTTGTTTCATCCAAGCAAGCTCTTTTCGCTATGCTGTATCTTGATCCAGAAGGACACTTAATCGTCTTTTTCGGGGAAGCTGATTGAACTACACATTCTGCAGCCTCTGGTATACAGCTTTGGGACTTCTTACAGAATTTATAATTTGCATCGCAGTTTGGTCGCAGGACCTGAAATAATTTGTCATGATTTATGTTGTAGTTTTATGTTGAAAATCACCTTATTTATACCTGTTGATTTGATATTGATTGCTGTATGACTCTTTTTCGTAACATAAAAATGAGGATTACTCTTATTTCAATGTTTCCAGCAGCAGTAGCAAGAAATTCGTATGCGTTGATTTTTCCGTCATATTTAAACATATCATTGAGGAGAAGGTACAGTTTGTTTTGCTCTGAAGTTCCAGAATCCGTTCCTTCTATTTCACCAACAGCGTATGAGGCAGCGTCTAAATTTAATTGATGAGTGAAAATGTAGTTACACCTGTATACAAACGTTTTATTCTGTTTAGTAGAACAAGTTGATGTTTCAACGAATACAAACTGACAGTGTCTTCATTTAGTTCTTTTCCGAGTATTTTGTACCAAATTGTGAATTATATCAGGATTTATCAAATACAGCCTGCTATTGTACACCAAAATAAAAATTCTTCTGAAAGTAAAGAGCCTTTACCAGCAACACTGGTTGTTAAGACATTGCTCCCATCGCCGAAGTTAATGGCTGCTGTCATATCTGTGCCGAGAGCAATAGTCACCTCACACTCGATCATCTCATTTACAATGGCCGTAGTGGGGCACACCAGAGTCGGAGACTTGATTTCTGTCATTGCCTGATTTATAATGATTATGAAAGTGAAATTACTCCTGATGTACAAAAATTTTAAATCTATGTTATCCCTATGTCGCCTTCAAATAATTTTTAACTTTATGTGATCAAATTGTCTACGGAATGGAATTTGATGGACAACAGACGCCATCTCTGTGGTTGTTGCCTTCATTTATCCCATTCCAAATGTTTTTAAGTCTTTAAAGTAGCGCTTTTTAATACATTAAATGTTGATGAATGGTTATCATAAACAAGAAAGTCCTTCTGCGTGAATACAAGCGGCATACCGCCCGCCACTCTGCTGTCCTATCCCGAGGAGGGGGGGGGGCGCGGGTACCCATCCCTGGCGGGAGGAGGGTTACCCAACCTGACCTGGCAAGGGGGGAACCCCAACCTTACCTGGCCAAGGGAGTACCCATTCCTGGCCAGTGGGTGGGGTGGGGTGGGGGTTGAGGGGCTACCACAACCTGATCTAGCCAGGGTGGTACCCCAACCTGGCTGGGGGGTACCCCATCCCTGGCTGGGGGGTACCCCATCCCTGGCTGGGGAGTACCCCATCCCTAACCTGGCTGGGGGTACCCCAACCTGACCTAGCCTGGGGGGTACCCATCCCTGAATGGGGGGTGCCCCATCCTTGGCCAGGGGTAGCCCAACCTGACCTGGTGGGGAGGGGTACCCCAAACTGACCTGGCCAGGGGGTATCCCAACCTAATCTGGCTGGGGGTACCCCAACCTGACCTGGTGGGGGGGGGTAACCCCAACATAACCTGGCTGGGGTACTCCTCCCCCACCCCACCCCACCCCCATTAACAGACACACGCCTGTGAAAACATAGCCTGCCGTCGTACCACGTACGCGGGCGGTAATAATAAATATGTGAACTACAGACACATACTAATAAAAGGATAAAGCACACACCGTATATTTAACACCTGCTGTTGACACGGGCAGATCCGGTACAGGGGAATCCACTGTGGCTTGAACCTGAACAATGAAATCACCTGGACGCCTGCAAACGTTAGTATTTGTTTAGGACATGGCTTAGGTGAAATTACATTGATTACGCAGGCAAGATATTGTCATTCAATGATTGCATTTTCAAAGAAAGAAAACTTGTTTCTTTACAAAGGTAATTGATTCAGCGCAGATAATTTGTTGTTTCAATGAGTATTTTGTACACAAATGGAAAGATTTTCGAAAAGCAAAAACACATTACAAAACATATTCTCCGATTGTTGGCTCAGTCCTTCTTGTCAAGTTATGTGGCGTGAGCATTGATTGGTAAATGTAAACGGTAGATCTACAGGTGTCATATTATTTAATTTTATGTTTTCAAAGTACGTATTCTACCTGAATCTGTGTGTGAGGGTCTTGCCGGAAGTGATATCAACGTCAGCACTTCCGTCCTGGATACTGAACGTGTATTTTGCCACTGTACCCTTGATTTCCGCCGCTGTGATGGTTTGATCTTCAAACGTTTTTACTAAGCCTGATAGTCGGTAAAATCATATTATTCGATCAATACACAATACAATGCAACACAACACAGTCCGAATACTCCAATTAAATTGGCATGTTTTATTTTAATTTGTATCGTGTTGTTTTCATAAATTTAAACAGGATGGAAGTTAGACTGGAATGGAGATTTTCTTGCACAATATAATTTATCACTGCCAGGCAAAAATAAAAGGCTTACCCCCGTCACCAACTGTCAAACCCTCTATCAGATCAGGTGTGCTAAACTGCTCAATGATTGCGTTCTCGTCGTCTTCAGTGGCATTGTGCACGAAAGTACCACCACATTTGGTATTATCTGTCACACCAGTGCAGTCAGTGTTACATGATGACGAAGATCCTAACCCAGAGGTGGTGTTACCGCACCAGCATTTGTTACCTTCTGACGTGGCAGCAAACCTGTCCAAAATTACTGACGATTCATTTTTGGAGAAATAAATGTGGTGGGAAAAAGGATCACACCAAAAACTGTTGTTCAAAAGGCAAACGCCTTTCATAGTAAAAGCCACTGAACATTTATTGATCACATTTAAATACGAAATCAATTTCATCACCAATTTTTACATTTGAAAACCCACACTGTTAAACTGAGTGGACTCAAAAAGGCAACACTGAAAGCTGACAGAGTTACTTTACATCTAAGTGGGGAAATGACAGATTTTGCAAAAGAAGCCCTAAGATACATACAATTACGACACAATAAATCAAATCAGATAAATCAAGGTCCATTTTAGGTGTTCTTGATTATGGGAAACATCCACTGCAGATTGTCCCTGGAACTGTTGCAACAAAAATGCAATACAAGGGACATTACTCTTTCTTTATGTCGACAGTTCTTGATTTATTACGATTTTGGTGTGGGTTTATTGCGCTTACTGGAAATTCTCAAAGGCACATTCCCGTCTACAGTCAGTGTTCCTCATGTCACTCGGCCAGACTTTCCCGGCGAGCCATCCAAACGTTCTGCCCGCTATACCGTCTTCCAAACAATCTGAAACCAATAGTAGATATTAAATCACAACCAGAACAGAAAATGTGGATTCAAAATTCTCAACTGCTAAAGGATTTCTGTTGAATTAGTAAAATCAATGTGACTTTTGGAATCCTATCTACATGGAAAGGTTTCAAAGGAAAACAACTCCGCACATTTTTAAATATCAATATTGCTTTCAATGTCATATTCTTGTTATTCTCTTCCAGCACGAAGATCTATGACAGCGTTTGCTGAATACTTTGGGAATAATAGAAATAACTAATCATAGTAGAAGATATATCATTAGGGTAGCCATGACTACACCACGTAGTGATCATTCTAAATCCTAGAGAATAACGGTTATTTAAGTTCACTTCAGATCTTCCTTTTTAACGTTCCATTAACGAATCAATACGTTTTCCAATGGACAAAAACAGGTTTCATAAGTTTCCCTGTAGTTTGGTTTTGGCTACTGATAAAATTACCCAGGGAAATCGGAACTTGCCTTCCTGCATTATATGTAATATCTTATGGATTAGCAGTCCAGGGGGGTGTTATTATGCGCAATTTTGTAACAATTTCTTTCTGTCATTTCTTTAAACAAGCCATTATCTACAAAACACCACTCTCGGGGCTTTGTGCGTTTAAATACGTCAGACATTTTTGTTATTTATGAATCTTTCGACTTGTAAGGATTTGCCATTACCTTCGTTTTACTAAACGATGTTCAAACTAAAAAGTATTTCAGATTCTAAATTAACAAATCCATAAAGCAGTTTTTCGACTAACGACGAAAATGTTATCGTGAGTTGGCACCTATATCTGGAAAATCCTGGAGTCGCCATTGCTAATGTATTTAATTTTTTGTACAACTTCACTTTTAAATAAATAATATTCGAAATAATTGCTTTTACAACGATGCAGTCAGAGATGCCAGTGTACTGGCCATTGATTTCTGTCAAATATTTTTACTTTTTTACAAACAAAAAAAATGCGTAACTTTTCAATCTGTCAAAATGTTCGGCATCTAGACTTTGATTTTACTGATGAAGTCAAAAAAGCACCATTCATTATAGATCATACAAAACTAAGGAATCGTGGAACTCATTATTTTTGAATGACTTACAGGTAAAGGTATTTGGTTTGAACGTTCAGTAATAAATGAGGAAATCTAAAATAAGGCGACGTATCTTTGAACAATGGGTCTAATCGCTCTTTTCCTAAAGCGAAAAATTTGTATAAACTTCTATCCATGAAACCAACAGCGCTAATACCATGCAGAATATTTAATAATTGATATTTATTTCTATGTATACGTACTGCCGGCGGTACAATCGACATACTGCGTCGTTGCAATAAATGTCAATGCTGCGATCAAAGTTTTCACAGGATACATCTGAAAGATATAACAAAACTTTAGTTATGTTAAATACTCCCATGACAAAAAAATATTCACAGTTTATTCGAGTACTGAAATTAGATCTAAGTAAATTTCATATTCAATCGGAACCAATCTGAAACAAGAAAGATGAATTCATCATTCTTCCGTGGGTACAAACGATCCATACTTGCGTTCCACTGCAGGTTAACCTCAAAACTTAATTTCCAATCCTAGTGCTTTGTCTTTAATGTAATTCCAAATGTTTTCAGGAATATTTGGTATTTAATCCATGGTTGGCAGTTAACGTGTGTTCACAATGCTTGCTGATCCTATTGTAAGGATCGCCGTTCCACACGCCGTGCGCAAATCGATTCGAAAAAGCGTATTGTCTCTGGGAATACCACACTTTCAACCTACCACGAATATTGATGACTGCACCTTTGATATGCTTTCCTCATAAATATTTAAAATATCGCTTCAGCAGTTCCGTTAGAGGTTATACTTTTGTTGTTTGATGCGCAGGATATTTCTCTCGGATATGAAGAAGAAGCGAAGTAATGTTTCCGGAGAAATTACGGTTCAGTTGATAGCTTTTCCAAACACGTTTACCCAACAAGAGTAGACTGGGTAAATATTTGCAAAAACATTCAAAGAGTTATTTTGTTAGAAAGAAAATTAGTTTTTAGCTTCAATTCAATTAATAAGTCGAAATGCTTTCGTATAAAATATTGGCCCCACTGCTTTGTCGCCCCTGGCAACTATTAAAAACATTTAAGCTGGTCTCTTTTATAACCACATTATTTAGAGGATATTTACTTGCAAATGGATAACGTTAAGAGTAGACTCCTTCTCTGGTTCCTTGATAACTACATTGAGGACATGATACAAATGATTACCTGTGGATTCGATTGAAAACAAGTACTGGAATAGCTACTGTTTATGTAGATCTATGAAAACTAAAGAACATGGAAACTGGCCATCAATAATGCATCCTAATTGACAAATATCGATTGACTAATATAGCAGTAAGTTAATAAAGAAGCCAATGTACGTGACATTGTCAATATGGCGACTTCTAAACCTTTATCTATTCTGAATTCAGGATTTTGGCGATTGACCTCAAGAGGTTTCAGCTAAACAGTCGTTCGATCTGTTCCTTATGAATTTTCTTGCTGGGACATCAATACGAAAGTTCGATTTTACGATAAAATGTAGTAACCGCCAGGAACTGAACGTAGTACTGAACGTCTTTTTAATTGTCACTTATTGAAAGAAACCCAAGTGAACTTTGTCCTGACAGGTACGGAAGAAATTAACCATTGATGCACTGCCTGACGAATGTTAATGACTATTCAATCATTTTGGAAACCAACCAAAAAACTACTTGACACTGGGATTACTTGGTTATTCACCACAAATTATAACCTAACTGTCCAAAGGATGCAATTCGAACAGTTACGTTTTCTCCAACTTCAGTCCTGTAAAATTGCCTAATTAGTTTGAAAAAAAAGTACTTGTGATCAAAACTCTGGTAAGATTTGATCCCTGGACTTTCCATTCTAAATTCTGTTGTTTTACTCATGGTTTTTGTAAATAACACAACATTTACAATATTGACATATCTGTCAATTTTGTGTTTCAATTTAGGAGGCAGTTATCAGTTGTGCAGGGGACACATTAGTTTCATAATGTGCAGTTACTAATCAGGTTCCAAAGAAATTAACCATTGATACACTGCCTGATGAATGTTAATGACTATTCAATCATTTTGTAAACCAATCAAAAAAATACTTGACACTGGGATTACTTGGTTATTCACCACAAATTATAACCTAACTGTCCAGAGGATGCAATTCGAACAGTTACGTTTTCTCCAACTTCAGTCCTGTAAAATTGTCTAATTAGTTTGAAAAAAGTACTTGTGATCAAAACTCTGGTAAGATTTGATCCCTGGACTTTTCATTCTAAATTCTGTTGTTTTACTCATGGTTTTCATAAATAACATAACATTTTCAATATTGACATATCTGTCAATTTTGTGTTTCAATTTAGGAGGCATTTATCAGTTGTGCAGTGGACATATCAGTTTCATAATGTGCAGTTACTAATCAGTGTATTGATGACTTTCATTCTTCACAATTTTAGGAGGCTGTGATTTTGTGTAACAAAATTAGTGGTTGACATATATGTCAATTTTGCGTTGTTGGTTATTTCCGAAAATATCGACTAATTCAACTGCAACAGTTAATGTGAGGGTTTTCCCTCAAACAGTCATCAGTTTCATGCAGTGACATGGACTACTGATTTCGTTTAATTGAACTAGTTGACCCTATTAATTAAAGACTCAATTCAAGGAAAGATCGAGTGCCTTGTTCAGAGTCTCGTCACGTGCTTTGAACAGATTTGAGATGTCACTTGCCCAACTGTCGTAAAATGGTCAAATTCGCGATGTTTGTTCTACTATAACTCACAAGGTTTCATTAATCATCAATTAATGTCAAGATAGAATATAAAGAAAAAATAAACTTTAGTTCACCATGTTGCTTTTATTAGTAGTTTTTAGTTTCAGATTTCCCTCATGCATTACATATTAGATCCATTGTTGTTAGTCAAGTATGTACGATAATTAAAACTGCTAGTAGATCAAATAAATATGGTCAATCACCTGGTGAGTGTAAAGACTATTTATGGAAATAAGTATTGAAACAAAACGTTTTCTACCCAAACCAAGTTATTTTAAGAAAATTGAAATAATAGGTTTGCTACTGAATGTTGATATTTAAGTTGACCAGTAAGGCAGAAATTAGGATATTATTGCTCTATCATCACTACAAGTTCCCACATACACAATACTAGCGGTTTTAACAATAGTAAACACTGACAAAATATCACCTTTAGTTTTAAGTTAAGACTTCAAAAATGATACGAAATCATTTTACTTTGGCAACTATCTTCCACAATCTTGACTTCTTCAGTTTAATCCACGACGTTTATTTCGAAGTTAAATTACAAATAAACACAGGAAAATACTCACCGACGGATGTTCCAGTTTCTTGGTCGACGTTAATCTAACATTAACCATCTTTCATAGGTTTAGATGCAACCATACTTCCCCATTTTAGCAAACTTTTCTATCTTGAACATTTCCCCGCAACCAGAAAATATCTCGCCCAAGTAAAATGCATTTTGCACAGCCTGCATACAACAATTCTGTACCGTAGATTTTAGCCGGTTTCATGGAGTTTTTTTGCTGCTGTTTGCAGTAAGTAATTGAACCGTTCTTACTAACTACCTTCTTATAATTCTTGTTTTTTCTCTGTCAGAAACATTTCAGTACACGTTTCAGAACAGATATTCAAGGAAAAGCAAACAAGCTTTATTTGTGGCTGCGTGGTACAGTTTGGCAAACAACACAGTCGAAAGATGACATTTTCCACCTCACATGAAAAAACGGAGTAATCAAAATTGTCAGTTTTTCAATCGAAAATGTGTAGAAATGATATTTACAATCGAGAAAACAAATGTCAAAAACAAAAAAATAGCCCTGTGACGGGCTGAGGTGGTTTAAGTTAAAAAAGATGTCAAATTGTCAAAAAGATGTCAAAT
>JBCAUG010717067.1:0-12841 GCA_038406175.1 Haplosyllis leylae | reverse complement strand
GGTCTTCCCCCCCCCCCCCCCCAAGGGACAGAACAGCAGAGCGAGCGGCGGTAGTATGCCCCTTGCGTTCGCGCAAGAGGACTTTCGTGTGCCAAAAATATAATTTTGTTACAGGTGGTGGATCCAATCAAAGCTCCTCAATCAAGATCTTTACGCAAAAAATATAATTTTGTTACAGGTGGCGGATCCAATCGAAGCTCCTCATTCAAGATCTATTCTTAAACCAAGCACAGTTGAAAATTTGATTGCCTTTACTCCACAGCCCTGCAGTAAACATTCGAGTAAGGTAAGGTTGATTTAGAACCACATCATTCATACAAATAAATTTTAGTCGGTTTTTGGCCGGCTTAATTTTGACCCAATGTGCTCGATTCTTGGAGCTGGTAATAATTATACAGATTTATGTGCAACAATTTTGAATTAAGAACATGTCATTTTCATCAAGTTTTGCCATGACCTTCAAAAAGGAAAGTTATTAAATGGTTGTTTTCTTGCCGCATCTTGAGATAATTTTCATGGCATGATTTTTCGACTGCGATAAAGTCTACAGAATACAGCTAAGTGTGTTGTAGATGTACTTATTATTTGCCTTCCCATGGAAAATTTTTTGGCGAATATGCTTTTTTTTGTCTGGCGGTGTGTATTAGAAGTACTGGTAATCTGGTTTCTACGCTGTTCCGTATCTTGTACCAATGACCCATCTTATTCATCAAGTTAAACTTCATAGACAAAATACAATCAGGAAGATTAACAGACGGGTCTGTACCAATGTATCGTCCAAGCCCAGAAAGGCACTTGCGATTCCCGGCCAGTAACTGGAAAATTTACTGGTCCAGTAATTATTCATTATTTATTTATTTGTAAGCAAGAACAATATAACCTTCAGTAGAATAATGTATGAGCAGCATTTTAAATATTTGGAGTATTTCAAAGTTTGGGAAATTTTTCAAATATTGTTCAAATTGTTCAGTAACCCAGCTAGACAATATTTACTGGCCAAAGGTCAGTGTTAAGTTTTACTATCATTAGTCGTGTCGTCGCTTAATTAAGAGCTGAGCGACTTGTCTTCTGACTATGGTGTTTGTGTGTTAGTGCGTTTAGTTGGTTTGTTGGTTGCTTGGATCCTTGCTTGTGCTCATTTGCAATTTTTTTTTCAAATTTCATTGGATTTTAAAAATCGCAAAATCAAAGTGTTTCAGGACATTCCGAGCAACTTTGATTTTTGGACCTACCCCATGGATTGATACATTTTTGGACCCCCTTCATCTCTTTATCCCACTCTTCCATCTCACATCTCACTCTTCATCTGCACATTCTTCTCATTATCTCTCTTTAAGTCTGTATCTTAATCGATTTATTTCTTCATTTATCCTAAACTAAAGCAAAGTTAATGCCAGCAACGTAGCATTGCTGGGAATACGGGATTCGTACAGTTAGTCGTGTTTGTGTCGGTGAGCAATTCCATGCATATCGTTTTCTAGTTATCATAGTACTGATCTTTTACACGTGTAAATAGCCTATCGGGTTTTGTGTTGGAACATCGATGTTTCATATACAAATTTCCGACCAAGAGCCCCGAAGTCTGTTGCTGTGAATATCACAGGTTACAAGTATAACAGAAAGGGGATGTTTGCCATGGATCCGTGAAATGAAAAAGTGGCAAAATTCGTTGCTCGATTGTTCTTCAAGACGTTTATTTAGATTTTATTGTTTGTTTCTGTGGTAACTGTACAGATATGAAGATACGTCTGGCAGTGATGGCATTGTTGTATCTTTGCACGAGTTTTTCATATTTACCTTGAAGTGACTGAGTAACTTGTTGGTCACGATCCAAGCTAGTAGGAGGTAGAAACACAATAGACGTTGCATTGTAAATGGGAAAAGTGGCCTCGAGTTGATGGCAAAGAATTGGGAAAGTGTTCTTTTGTGTATTTGGTTAACTTTATTTGTGCAGTTTTATAAACAAGAAGTGTCCATTCTTGTTGGTATTGATCTTTGAGGTTCATCTACCACTAAACAAGGGTTATCAGAAGAAGCACTAACGACCCAACTGTGTGGTACCAGGCGTTTTCCTCAGCGAAGCTCTATCATTATGAGATCTGATAGCAGCTATGTACACAGGTTGTTATTTTTTTCTCTCTACATACTGGATCGATTTTTAAAAGGGGAAAGTGAATGGGAATAGTTGAAACGGAATCATTACATTTGTACGATTCAGCTACTCACTGAGGCCAAGTGTCGCAAGGCAACTCGGGTATCAGTATCTCATCGGAAGACTAAACACACAGTAAGTCACTCGTGGACAGAAAATGCACCTGGAATATGTATATTATCACTGCAACAGTGGCTCAGTAACATATGTGTGAGTAGTTTTGATCTGCACGTGGTAGTAAGTTACTTTTCTTGTGACATTATTTAGAAGCAGTCAAACGATGGCTGTATTAATGAAGATTAGATTAGTGCCATTTCTGGAATGGACACAGGTTAAAGGACAAAGTAATAGATCAAATCTTGTTGCCAGATACAGCAAGAATGAAAAGGAAGTGGAAAATGTTTGTTTTGAAAGACCGGGAACGGAAGAATGGTCACCATCTGTAATGTTTGGAACAGATGCGAGTTCCAGGGATGCGACGATTCAATCCTGTCTCGAAAATTACAAACAGAATCAGGATGATTGCCATGACAAAAACGATGGCGAGGAATTATTTGAGAGTGGGAGTGATGTAATCTACAACAATAAACAGCCGTTTCTGAAGAACAGTTGTCAACCAGATGATAGCAACGTAGACAGAAGCGAAGACGTTTTTCGTACTGGTGAAATAGACTGTATAGGTCATGTCTCATCTGAATCGCTGTATTCTGCTGAAGATTGTGAGCCTGGTCAGTGCGCTGTGAATGGTCAGTCGAATTGCACCTGCCGTGGCTTTGAAACGGAACCATTATTGAATTTCATTACTTCTTCTGATGATTCTAAATTGGAATCGGATCGGGAGGTTGTCTGTACAAAGACTAGAACCGTTTCAGATATCTTACTTGCGGAATCCATTAATGGATCAAGTCTCGTAATCAGTGACAAGATTGACGATAGAGATGTTGCGGTCCATGAACATTCCACGAATCTAACCATCGACACAAGATATCTGGGAACACTTGATCAGGATACAGTGACGCAAACTGACAACAGAACGGATTCTATTAAGAATTTGCAGCGTCATAACTCAAACTCTGATGTCTGTTGCGAAATAGGTGGAAAAAGTTGGTTTGAAAGTTGCAGTGGATGTAAACACAAACATCCTGTTGTTGGTACCATCACTTCTTCAGGGGAAGGAAGGGAAGTAACAGATAGGGGATGCTCAAGGAGTGATTGCATCCAGGTGGACCCACATCCTCATGCTGAAGACACAAACAATAAATCCAGTTTCAATGCTCCGGAACCAAATGATGGTAATGTCAAATTCGTCAATACTCTAAAAGGTGTTGTAAAATATACTCCCTCTTTGACTTGGCAAGTCCAAATTTTGGATTCTGACCAATGTCAACCAATGCTATCGATTACTAACAGTAATGGTCAAGTTCTCTCTAATAACGTTAATACGCGAGATGAAGAACTGTGCGAAACTGTCACCACTGACGCAGTTGATGTGGTAACTCTGGGAAGTGTTCTTGAACAAAGAGAACAGAGCTATTTTGATATTCGTAATAGTGTTGCTAACGTTAATGTATCGACAGCTGCAATTGCAGGTGCAATGTTACCTAACGGTAATACTCACAATGACTCTGCTCGTGAAAGTAATGTGTGTTCCACATACGATTCCGGAATAACTGTCAATTACAATAAACTCACCGATGAGGCTGATGATTCAGCTGTTGGCCAAAATCCATCGCTGGCGTATGCTAGTGGGAACAGCAAAAATAAATATATGGAAAGGGCAGATGTGAAAGGTGCAATTACAGGTAATAATGATGATCTTAAATCGCCCAGAAGGCCTTGTTGTTTTATCTCACCAGGTGGACCTGCACTTGAACATAAATCTCTCTTACCTGAGATTTGTGCGTTGCAAACTGGGCACGAGCCAACCAGTAAAACTGAAGTGGTAGATAATGCAGTGAAATGGGAAATATATAAAGCAGAGGGTGGCAACACCAGTATAACATTTAGCAGTACTTCTGCTAATATTAGTCATAGTAAGAACGGGAATAGTCCTATTTACGACCAAGAAAAACCTCGCATCGCGTTTTTTTCGTTTGATGATCAGTTGCCATCAGGTGTGGAGAGCGAAGGCATGCCTCACGTGGGTGAAACTGTTGATAGCCAGAACAGTTGTTACGGTATTCGGCGGCCTCGAGCTGCTTCGGTTTCTTCCAACACTAATACAAAACTTTCGATCGGGAAAACAGAAAGTTTGCTGCAGCTGCAAGAACTAAGAGGAAAAGCCAAATTATCTCTCGAAACTACAATCCCAGTACAGACTCATTCAGAAGGAAGCAGAGATACTTCATCACCTATTAGCAGTGATGTGCCTATTTCAGCTTCAGCCGGCCAAATCCAAAGCTATGCAGCAGTTCTTCGAACAAATATAAAGGAAGACCATTATAACGGTACTGGAAAGTCTAGCTGCCCTAACGTCACAACCGGAAGAACCGCAGCTGCTAACTTACCTGAGAAAAAGAAAGAGGAAAAAAATAAATTAACTCGTGGACTTGGTGACAACATGGGGAATCAGAACTCATCCGGTTTTCCCGGAGAACGATCGAGAACACCTGTGTTGGGAAGACGTAAAGGCTCTACTCAAGGACTGTTCAGGGCAGCTGGTTCCGTACCGGTGACCCCTGCTGGTACTCCTGCCAGTATTCGCAGTGAGAAAGTAGGATTCTTTCGTAAATTTCGTCGCAACAAGAACAGGCCGAGGTCGGACTCTATGACCTCGATCAATTCTATTTCCTCCTGCGTTTCCACTGCATCACAAGGCTACCCAGGCAGGTGTTATGAGGACAGTGTAAGCAGGGACTCGGAATCCTCGTTGGCAACTAATAACGGTGTGGTAGGAGACGGTCCCACGATGGCTGGCACGGCTCCACCGAGCCGAACCACACAACCGAGTAGTGTCAATGTCCCAACAATACTGCAACCCATCAGTGAAAGGCCCAATGAAACATATCCAGCTCACACACATAATCTGCATTCTGATCTGAGCCCGAAGAAAGAGAGGCACTTAGCAGAAAAAATACCTGACCATATTAGTGATAACAGTGTCGCGCATAGATCACTCAGTCCGTTAAAAAGACAAGACGGAGCAACAGGTTCAAATTTAACGTTGACAGATGATGGTTCGGAATATTTGACTGCAAGTGAAACGGATCTAACCAAAGCAGGCACAGGTAAGACAAGTGAAGGTATTCAAGGATTCAATTGTGATAATTATAAAGTAACTTACGGCACTAACTCCCAAGGTGTAGTGACTGAAAAACCAATGAAGAGATCAGATGCCGGCCATAGAAACGGTGATGGACTTACAAAACTTTCAGTTGATTCAAGTGTTGATGGAGCAAGATCAAATACACAAATAGGACCGTTACATCGGAGAAGTGCAGGCTCGCTTCTGCCTGACCAGGTGTCTTACCAAGGTACAAATACTCTTCTAGCTCCAACAAAACCAAAGAAGTCTGGTAAAAAGCTTTCATCGAGCAAAGCTAAACCGGATAAATCTAAGACGTATGCCGCTGTGTTGGGAACAGGATTATTTATTGCTAACCTGAGTGATACAGTTTCGAAAGACAGTTTAGCCTTGACGACACAAGGTATACCAGATGCATCGTGTGCCTCGCCCAAGCACGAAATATTTCCCGAATCAGCTGATGACCTCGGTGCTAACTTTCCATCGCAAGCAGCAGCCCCTGTGTCTCAGGTGGAAAGTTCCAAAGTTGGTCACCAACAAGGAAATACCGATACATCCAATGCAAATTCTCTAGCAAGAAGCTTTGCTGATGTTGTAAATTCGTCATCGTCCAATAAACGGGTTGTTCAGCCACCGCGGGGACCATTCGGTAGTTTAACCAGAAAAGATTCTGGTTCAGGTGTCAGTGATACGATATCAGAAACAGACGAGATGCCTCTTGCCCCAGGTCTTCATGGAAAGTTACCCATTGCTATATCTAAACATGGGATGAAAAGTGGTTATAAACCAGTTAGCGAACCGTTACCCAGTCAAGCTGCTCCGAGTCCAAATACTGCGAACTACAAAAATATTAGACCAAGAACTTTTGCTGCTGTGGCTGGAGGTCACCAGGGTGGAGGGGCTAAGAGTCAAATAGGGGTAAAAACTGTTCCTGGTGGATCTCCAGCCACTACACCCGATGGACCTGGAGGTCACTCCGTGCCGCGCAGTACGTTGTCGTCAGCAGGTTCAGCACCCGCCCTTGGTGTCTGTGGGGCTCGGTTGAGAGCGGCCAAAGCACATTCTGTGCAACAGTTAAATGCATCAAAATCCCCTCCTGTCTCACCCACAAAGCCTCCAGAGAATTCTCCATTTACAGGGACATATTTATCTTCTTCACAACAAGCAAAATCCATGCCCCAACTGGCAGGAAAACTGACCATTTCAAAAGACGATAGTGGCATAGCTGTTTCCAAAGTAAGCTCCGAAGAGAACGTAAAAGCGATTCACCCGGAAAGATCTAGTTTACCTAGACCGTCTACAAGAAATAAGACTGTAACTATACCTAAATTATCATCTATTCAAGTGACGAAGAGTAAAATTGCCATAACTTATACAAATGACCGCAAGCGGAAAGATACTCCACCAATCCATGGGAAGGATTCGAACAGTCAGACAAATTTGGTCCTGAGGGGACCCGCAGATGAAATGAGTGTAATTAAAGATGAGAGTTTAGACATAAAAGAGAATGTGAATTCAGAAATGAGTGTATCAGTTGCACAGGAATGCGTAAGTGAGAGTAGTGGTTCCTTGCACAGACTCAACACTCGCGTACAACAGAATGCGGTAACAAAAAGTGACAAATTGGCAAACGTTGGCAGGGTACCTGTGACACAGATATCTCAGAAAGAAAAGATGACTGTTGTAAAAAATAGTCTCGAAGGGAAAACAGAAATGTTTTCTAAAGTTCCTGTTCTTACTCAAAAAGTAAGCCCACCTGGACAGGCCATTAGTCCCAAGGCAGAAGCAACGGCAACGCCAAGGGGTGCTGAAGGAAAAAATCTTGGTTCTGATACTATTCAGCAAAATAAGGTGCCTGATAATGATGGAACGATAGTAAATGCTTCAAGCAAATTGCCGATCAGTTCTCCAACGTGTAACAAGCTACAATCGGTTGTAAAGGATACAAAGTCATCCGAAAGTGCATCCAATCAACATCAGACTAAACAGTTAGTGGTAACCTCACAATATGTAGCAAACGAGACAACAAATTCAGGTACAAATAATTTACAAGCTGAACACAATGAAGAGGAGATTGTCAAAACAGGATCAAAACGCAGTGTTTCCAGTTGCGAAGATGAAATGGGACCAGGTCCTGCATCTAGGGACCAAATGAAAAATACAATATCAACTGAAGATGTTGGTGTACCTCATGTAACTGGTACAGAACGTGAATCTAAAAGCGGAGATGTTTCAACCAGAATCCACCATGATTTAGTTGAAAAGATTCCCGTTGAGGAGAAAAGGAAAACTAGTGCGATTTCCATCGTGAATGATAATAAACAGGAAAATAAATCAGAGACTGCACTTGAAGAAGAGAGCAAATCTTCACCTTCTCTCGTTATAAAAGGTACTACTGCCAATATTGCTCAAAGTCGACCTTCACCTCGACTAAAAAGTGATCTAATCAAAGATGAAAAGCAACCATCAAAAGAAAGTTCTGGAACTTCTCGTGAGTTGCAATCAGCACAGGAAGTTCCTTTCGTGCCGAAAGACTGTGAAGCCATCCCAAAAATCACTGAGACATTAAAACACGAGAAATTGTCAATTGAACCGAGCGGAAATTTGGAGCAGAAATACACTTCAGTGCGCATAGAAAAAGTGCCCACGGAAAATGTAGTGTTCACAGCCAAGTTTAACAGGGACAGTGAACACTTGGCAAGTAACGATAGCTCCATTAGTGATGATCAACTAAAACCTACAGACGCGAAGAGAGACGACATTAGCAAAGAAATGGGTTTAGGGGAATCAAAGTACGTGGAAGATGGTTCGAGGAAAGTGGCTACAAGCAAGCTATCACACCGGCAAACATCGTTAAAAAAGACTAAATACAAAACAGACAGTAAAATTATTGGTGTGAGTGATAGGAGTAGAAGTAATGAAAAGGTTGGATCAATTGGCCCTGACAATGCTACAGTGAAAAATTCGCAGTTACCCACCAATGCTGAAAGTGAATGTGAAACGAAGGCGTCGGCTGAACATAAACTGAAACAATTCAAGAGTCCACAGCCTCCACCCAGGACACACAGGATCACCAGCATAAGTGAGAGCCTGCATCATTCACGACAACAAACAATTCATAATAATGAAGTGAAGAGTGAAGCCTTATCGCCGCCTTCCTATCCAGCTGCCTTAGCTATCACTGCCGAGAAAAAGGATGATGGGACAAATTTGACGGCTGGACAGTCAGCGGTGGAAATACCACGAAATAATGGTGAAATGGCGCGCAATGGATCAGATCAAATAGCAGCGAAGTCCACATCGGCAGAGGCACTTGCTCGGAATACTCCATCTACTGTGCCAGATGAACGAAATGCCACTACTTCCGTCTCTGTGGAGTTTTCAAGGAACACACCCAGATTGATTTCAGCAACTAGTACGGCAACCGGAAGCAGTTCCGGTCAAGAAGGGACTCAAGTGAAAATAAGTACTGACTCCAATGGGTCGAAACCTATGAAGATGGACGATAAAAATCGTGTGGATTCGAATGAGAAATCTTACTCAGGTGCAGCTGGAGATGCATCAGACCAGTGCAAAGTAGATATTGATCTCAAACCTGATCTGCCCAGTCAGACCAGTCGAGTTACCCAGGATGCTGCAATAAACAGTAGACAGGAGGATAAACAATCTAAACCTAGGGATAAACATGCTGTAAACATAGTAGATGGTAAAGATGCACAAGTATGTGGTTTAGACAGGAATCAAGAGAATCAGTCAATTACAATAGACAGTGATTCACGCAAGACGATAACTCGCGAGGCAGATCGAACTTCAGGATACAAACCGACGATTTTTGATGAAATGATTTGTGTCAAGGATGTGAATGTTCCAAGCGAAAGCAGTTCTGCATGGGCCGCGTCATTGGAAATGAACGAGAAAATTCAAAGTGACATTCATAGTTTGCAAAACAGTGCAACAACAGTAGAAAGAGCCATTTCGCAGATAGACCTCTCGGAGAAAAGTGCAACTCTAGAAGATGCTGAAAAACAGACCAAAGTGAATAATGATAAGAAATCTGTACAGAAGGTGAAAATATCCATCGACGAGACGAGTGTAACGAAGGAAGTACCCCTGTGTGATCGAAGTACTCAGCCGAAAATAGTCACTGAAGAGGAGGTGACTTTTACTATCGACATACCATCTGAATGTGCAAGGGCAGGAAGACCACTACCGGAAGTCAATGAGTATGTAAGCGCTACGTGTGTTGCTGTAACGTCTACATCGGGAACAATAAATACGACCAGTCAGTTAGGGGGAAACGAAACATGCACCAGTATGAGCGATGATGTACAAGCATTGATGTCGGTGAGCGGCGGTTCGGATCTACCACTCGCCTCCGCTAGCACAAGCAGTGGTGCTTTATCAAGGCATCGGAAAGAGAAGACTCTGGTAAATATTTGTATTGACAGAGTTCCATCTGCTGCAGAGGTGGTAGAGGGCAGCGCAGAAGTCAAACATACCGGTCAGCAAGAAACAAGAATGTTTGATCCTGCAGCCAGTAAGATGGATGAAGCTGTGGCGGGTGTCACAAGAAAAGACACCAATACCGAACAAGTGGAAGTTCCACCTGGATTTTTCGCGAGTAATGAAGCAGTTAAAGTCTTAAACAACAAAGGTCAATTTTCTTGTGAAAGGTTAGGATCGCAAACCACAGCCAAAGAAGCTGATATGTCTGCAGATAATGTAAAAAGTAGCTGTACATTACCTGCAATAAACGAACCGGGTTCAATGTGTGAACAGTCGACGCAACACATGGAAGGTATTTCGTACAATGATAATGCTAATGTACAATTTGGCAGGCAAAATGAGCATAACGCGTCTCTTTCAGGGGGTAAACATTCGGATAAACTGAGTCCAAATGAAAGTCTAGAAAATAGTGGCACTATAGAGAGGCGTGTGGGAGCAATTGCAGATCCAATACCTACATCAAAGCCTACGGAAAGCGAACAAGCTCATTCAACTGCGATTGCTTCGAGGGAAGGTGGTGGGTGTGATCCAGGAAACGTAGGGCTCGCAGTGGAGGAGATTCGTGTTAGTAGTAGTGCTTCATGTACTGCATCTAAAAATACCACTCCCCAAATCGCTATCACCACTGAAATTGCTAACAAAGACCCAGTTGTTGAATGTGTACCTGCTGAATCTAACGTCAACAGTTCGGAAAATACAAATATTACGGATTATTATCTGAAGGTAGATGACCACGTAGGACTTAAAGGTGCTGAATCTGACAACAGTAGTATTGGAAGATTGATACACAGCAGCGAAGGAGAACATTCAGATGTAAATTTTGATGATATAGTGATGCGAAACATGGAAGAGTGCCGCATTGGAGAAAACAAGGACTCGAGTGAGTCCAGTGAAAGTGGCAGCGATTCGGAATCGGATGAGATGTCAAGTGCCAGAGAGAGTGAAAGTGAAGAAGACAACAATAAAGTTGGCAGTAGAAGAAAAGGAACACACACAGTTAATGATTCAGACAGTTCAGATGATTCTTGTAATAAACTGAAGTTCAAAAAGATTGAAAATGTAGACGAGACAAGTTCTGATGACGAAAGTTCGGACTCCGAGGAGGAAGAACCCAAGAAATGCATAACGGATGATGACGATCATATAAAGGATCGAGAAAAGCTCGAATCCAAATCGCCAGAGGACTGCTACGCTTCAAAACTTGAAAATATGGGTCACAAAATTGGGGAAGCTTACTTTGTGACGAGACGAAGGAAACGGGCAAAGATGGTGGATCGAGAGACCACAACAATGAGTACTCAAGAGGTGCAATGCCCCGAGGTATGTCACGTTAGCACGGATACATTTGATAGTATTCTTATTTCGTCCTCGGGAAGCAGTGACACAAGTCCATCCAGGGTGCAGTGGGAAGATGACAGTGTGGATGAACTGGACGCAGGGCAGTACGATTACTACAGTGATGAGGAAGACGGGGAATGGTACTATGATGACAGTGATGACAGCGTCTACAGTGATGATGAAGATTCTCAACTCGGTGCAACAGCGGCCGGACCTGTCAAAGTAATATACAGCAGACCACGACCCGACTCTCCTCGACAACCCAGGAGAGATGGCCTCCGTTTTTGAAAAAATAGTATTCTGTTGTTTTCTGCGGTTTTGGAAATAAAAAGAACTGCAATATAACTTCAAACCAACAAATATTTGGCAATATACTTAACAACATACGTTGGCTATGTATGTTGATCGTAATTTTTGTGCCTGAAACATGCAAGTATTTTGCAGAAGCGTTGTAATGATCTCGATGGATCCATGAAAGCTGAAGATATGTTTCGCGATTTTCTCAGCTGCAGTGTGATCCTGACATTGAAAATGAGATTCAGCATTTACATGCAGCATTTCATAAAGAATATATGAAAATGTTTTGCCCTCATTTTGATGTTTTGAATTCGCTAAACTTCAAATTACATAAATGTAAAGTGTGATTTCGTACCTTCAAATTTTGACAACCGTGTTATTTAAATATAGCTGTGATATTGGTGTCATTGATTTAGTTTATTATCGATCGAAGTTTTTATTTCTATATCAGGAAGCAACTTGAATTAGCCCATATCGGTTAATTTGTAAATGGTTACCTTTTGATAATCGTGACAACATAGGGAGCAGTAATTTTCAAAAATTATTTGGTACATTTGAAACACCCTTATTAATTGCCAGGAAAACAATTTTCCTCACGAAAAGCTGGATTTAGGGAACTGCTGTGCGAGTTACCTCGGGAGCATTACAATGTAAGAAATGATTGTTTGAAAGGGCAAAAAGCAAAAAAGTAATTTATACTATCCATCTTTCACTGTGATGAAGCACTATTTAAAATACACGTTGGATGCATCGAAGTTCACAACAGAGTTAAACTGCTTTTGCTTTGTCTGCTTGTTGCAATTTACTGGCGTTTTTCAAAAAAAAGTAAGACAGTTGGTCCCGGAATTAAGACATTTTGAAGAGAAAAAACTACCCGTCAGTTTTTGACTACATTGTAGTACAATACCATTACTCGTTGCTCTTGTACAAGTATCCCCTTTTATTTATTTATATTTATTCCAGGTTTGTGCTGTAACTGTTTAGTGTATATGTAACATATAATTTTCATTTTCACTGCATATAACGTAAATTAATTAAACATATTTGCATATGTTGTTATTATGTGATACAAGATAAATTCAATACAAGAAAGTCCTCCTGTGTGAACGCAAGAGGCATAAATAAAAAAAAAAATTTAAAAAAAAACCTTAAAAAAATCCCCCCAGCTGGACTGGGTACCCCTAACACCCCCGCCACCCCCCCCCCTCCCAGCCCAAGCTGGATTGGGTACACCCCTGCCCCACCCCCCTTCCCCTTGCTGGGATACCCCCTGGCTGGACTGGGTACCCCACACCCTCCCCCCA
>JBCAUG010717056.1:0-12841 GCA_038406175.1 Haplosyllis leylae | reverse complement strand
GGTATATAAAGTAGGCACGCGCCCCATTGCGGGGTTCCCACCTTTACACACGCAACTGACCAGCAGCCTAGCTATCATGCAGAGGAGTCCCACTACCGGAGTGCAGAACCACAAGTATCGCGTTCTTTATTAATTTACGTGACGCGAAAGACTTTTACCGCCGACTACGGAGAGAGAAAGCCTTATTGCCGATATAGGACCCGGTCAATAAGACAACACAGGTGTACATCCATTCACAGGGGGATACCCCATCTCCATCCCATAATACCTCCACTGTCCCATGTCCTTTCCAGAGGGAGTACCCCATCTCCATCCCATAATAGTTCCACTTGTCCCATGTCCTTTCCAGAGGGGTACCCCTGGTCCAGGTCAGGATGGGGGCACCCCAAGGTCCCCCCATCCAAGGTTGGGGTACCCCAGTGAGGTCAGGATGGGGGTACCCCAGATCCAGGTCAGGACTGGGGGTGGGGGTGGCCCAGGATACCCCATCCACTGTCCAAGGTTGGACACCCTTTATCCAAGGTTGGGGTATACCCCCTGTCCAAGGTTAGGTTCCCCCCCCCCCAGGATAGCACAGCAGAGGGAGCGCTTGCTATGCTGTGGGCAGTATGCCTATTGCATTCATGCAGGAGGACTTGCTTGTTATTTGATACTTTCACTGTGAAATTGCAAGTTGCATGTGGTATTTCAATGAAGTATGTTGTCTTGTGTACACAGGAATGAGGAGGGTGCAGATGGGTTCAGATGCCCCCTCCCTATACAACTAGGTTAAAACAAAGATGGCAACCAAGCCCCACACCAACCAATCACTACTATTGGCTTGCAACCACTTCCTGCAATTATCACTTAATTTTTTGAAAAAAAGGTGTCTGAGGATAATGAAATATTTACATTCTAGGTTGGAGGTCTTTTCATGTTGAACATATATTTATGCCTGAGGCAGCCAAATGCTTCAGTAACAAGGGTTTTGAAACTCTGTGGAGTGCAAAAACTTTCACAAAATTCCTTTACTTAACCCTTTGACTCTTGAAGAAACTGTTTATAATATCTTGTTGATAACCTTCATATTAATTCTGATTACCAGCTAGCCTGTATCAGAAAGGTTTCTGGATCTCTTCTCATGCATTTCAGCGGGTGACAGCTGTGGTCAACGCATTTCACACAGGGCCCAATGGACGGTGAATTTAGGGTTAAAGAAGCACAATAGGGACACCAATCAGTGCTACCAGTGTCCACCATTGGGCAACCCACTAAGACTCCAGAAATAAAGCAGAGATTCGGGATCAGTCTTTATTGCTTTTGGTCTAAAGACTGAATAGGGCAACAAAGCAGTCCCAAACTGCATGGCATGTAGGAATTTCTTCAAAAGTTAGTATCTCAGGGAAGGACAATTATTCAGTAATAGTGCATGTGTGTAGATCTCACAAAAAATAATGAAAGAAGGGAAATTTAGTTGTTGTCTCCTAAAAATTATGTAATTCAGTTAACCTTGTTTCACTATTTGATTTAACAGAACTATATATTTCCTTTTAATTTAAGTTTAGAATCATGTTGTCTCAATCGTAAACTCTACTGTAGTCAATGCAAGGCAATCATTGCGCAGAACTGGATCCACATGTAATCCATCTTTTTTACACCAAGTCTATGTCCAAAATTTCATAAGTTTTGGCTTCAGTAAACAACTAGTAAATTTTATCCTCATATACAGATTCTCCTCATCACCATGCCGCTATGTAAAATATATTTTTCTTGCTGTTGGTTGATAAATTTAGTCAGTGAAGCACATCTTAGATTATAATTCACAGTTTTGTATTTAAACTGGCCATTCATCTGTATTCAGTGACGCACATTTTGGACCATAAATCACAGTTGTTTATTATTAAACTGGCCATGCATCTCTTTTCTTCTTTGCCGTTATGCAGAAAAAAGTTTCTGTAGTTAACCATGTGGTGCCACGAATCTTATCATGAGACAAAAAAGTAATCCCCCTGTACTAGGCCTGTTGTCAACATAATTTATTTTAAAAGTCGAAATATGAAATCGATTAATGAATTGAGTTTTCCCTATGTTGAGTTAAAATAGACTAGACTTTAATTTCCAAAGCAAAAATTCCTGTATTCAAACTTGAAACCTACTGATCATAAGTCAGGAATTATGATCATAAAAGAGTCAACAAAAGTTTTCAATAGCTTTCAGTCATGCTTGACTGATTCTAGTTGAATCTGACTAATTATTCTAATCAAACGAATTGTATACAAAGTAGGGAAAAACGAATGACAACAAGGCACAAACAGGACAGCAACCTTCCCAGTTTGGTCGGATTACTTCGCACTAAGTAAGAATAACTTGTTTACCAATGAGTGTTATCTCGGTACATGGCTTCATTTATTTGATTATATAAGATTCTGTTTTCTAACCCTAAAGTGTAACGATAAATAACAACAATAATTAGATCTATTTGTTTTTAAAATTAGACTCTGAGTAACGAAGTTCTCGTATATCGATAACGACAGTATGGCAGTATGGTTTGAAATGACCGATCGCACTGACTAAGGTATATATGGTTTTTTAAGAATACTGAAATTACAACCGTGACTACCTCCAAAACATCCGGCTACCTTTTCGAAACATAAAAAGTCCTTCGTCGAAGTCTTGACTATCTGAGATATTTTCAACTCGGTTATTTTCTAAGAAAAGGGAAGGAGCTCCTTTACGCCTGTTTGATTGCTGTTTTAGAAGAATTTTAAACGTATGCTGACTTCCACTCCTTGTTTATGAAATGACAATGTATAAATATAAAATAAGATATAACATACTTTTTTTTTAAATCGAATGTGGTACGGGTTCGTTGCTTACAAAACGATAAAAAGAAGTCAAGTGTACGTCTTATTTATAGCAACGAAGCCTTTTAGATTAAATAACCAAATGTCCAGTATTTTTACACCTCGAACCATGACTTAAGAACTGAAATTTATCATATCACACCGTTGTATAAGTGGCACAGGTTCCAAGATAAGAAAGTATTGTCAATCTGATCGATAAAACTTCTTTTTGAAATCTGTTGTATTGTCTGAAGTCTAGATACTGCCTTAACAATATTTCCAAAAATGGACCATTGGTTGGAGAACGTCACGGTTTTTTCATGAAGTCAATTAGAACTACACAGAAGAATGATAATCTAAGGATAAACCAAAAGATAATCTAAAGGAATGATTATAATTATGCAACAACATATTGGATGAGAATTGATCAGTTACACTTCTGCTGAGCTTAATTGCATTAATTATACCCTATTCTTTACCCAGAAAAGGTTCATACCCCTGCAGCTTTATTCTGAGCAGTATCTGATAAATCACACACTGTACCCTTTTGGTTGAATTTGATGTTAAACCACTGATCACATGCACACAGCATCTTACCTTTAATAGCTAATCATAAGCCTTTGTGGTGTAGTCTATTAGTTATATCTAACCAGACCAGAGCACTGGTTTAAGTGCTGTGTAATATTCCTCCATACATCCCTTTAATTAACATTCTTAGTTGAGCTCAATTACTCTCTTTGTAAGATAAAGGTTCAGAATATCCTCTGCTGTCTTGGAGTATGCTAATTTGCAGAGATGGGTATTTCCTTAGTTTACATAATTAGGCTCACCCTATACAAGGCCAGGTTCCTGTCAAACTATAGGACCTCCAAATTAACCACCAGATTGTTAAGCACCATAATTTGACAGCAGGAACTTCTCAGGGTTCCTTTGCTCAGGTTTTTCTTATGTGTTAAGACTGTGTTTGCATACTGTTGTAAACCAGCCACTGGACCTCTCCACAGTGGAGACTCTGAATAACTTTAGTGTGTCAGGTCTGTGCACCTCCCCAGCCAGTGTATTGACTGTCAATATGTTTCCCTTTAAACAGTACTGATTCAGAAGCTACTTGCTTGTACCTTTACCCTGCATGTGTTTAAGCACACCTGAAATAGTGCCCTTGCATGATATTTTAGACAGACACTAGTGACATTGATTGCTACCCTTCCATCACCTCTGTTGAAACTAAAAGGGCTCAGCGCATGAATAGATACTGCAATTTCACCCCCCCCCCCCTAAGATGGGTTCCAGATGCCTCTCCATCAGAGGCTTACCAGGGTGTAATATAAGGGACAATTTTAATGATATTTTTTGGGGTTTGAGACGTTTTGTTGTTTTTCTGAGCAATTTTGCTTGAAGTGGTAAGGAATATTTGACCTTTTGCTACATTGCAAATTTAACTTTAACTCGACAATTTCCAGTTCATCGAAAAGGATATCTGGTAACCTGGGATCCAGATGTCATACCCTTCCCGAGTTCAAATGCAGATTTTAAACGAATGGAGATATTCATTTAATTAACAAAAAAGTTCATGGAACATTTCTTCAAGATTTGTAGTCTCATCTCTGTACTTGGTTTTCCAATTGTTTTAAGGTGTCAGGTGTCCAGTATAAACTTGTCTTAAAATTACAATTAAAATCATAGAACAAAGATAAACTGATTCATTTGGACATTACATTTACCTTAAATTTGGAACCATCGTTTTGAGTAACCAAATGCCTAAGATAGCAATGATACTAAAACCGTCTTGGATTAATTTTGTGAACTAGATCTATATAATTTTGTTAACGCTGTGCACGTTGTGTTGCAGTGTACGTGTGTAGGAGTCATCCGAACCAAGATTTCTTACAAAATAATGTCCTTTGTTGCAGCATAAAATAGGCACAAATAATTTCCAAATATTTTTGCTTAAGCAAAACAGTAACTATTAAATTCCCCAGTTTGGAGCCTCACGTGAACATTAGTCAAGGCTTAAAGATCCTGGTCTGGAACTAGAACATATTTGTCACTGTGGTGAGCACAATGATATTCATCCAGACTCTCTGGTCTTGGCATGTGCACAGCTAGTTGATACTCAGGCGGGGGCTTCACTAGTGCATAGCAAGGCAACTCATCCATATCTATCAACTCATGTCTATTTTCATGATCCTGTTCCCTCGGATTATGTGGCCTTCTCAAATATTCCTTGTAAAGGGGCACCATATGTCTGTATGATTTCCGTTCTACCTTATATCGTAAGTACACAATTGTGATGGATAATAACACCAAGAAAGCCACCAGAGGGACTCCAAACTTTGGAGTAAGTCCGATAAATGATGACTGGTGGTTGTCAGAGTCTTCAATGAACAATGTTAATTCTCTCACAGATGTTGTTTCCTCTGTAGTATTCGTGGAATTCTGTCAGTGAGAAAAAAGTAGTATCCGCATAATATTGCTCAACATAGAAATTAGTTATTACCGAAACACAAATATGCCCAAGGTCTTCTCAAAAATTTATGTTTGAATTAGTCACACATACAGACATGCTAAATTTTAATTAGAACATAGTATATATGTTTATTCATGGATATGTTAGTTAAACGTTCCATTGCTCCCATTTCGTGTTTAAAAGCAGAAACTAAACAGGAGACATACATGTAAGATTGTAATCAGGTAAACTGGAAAACTTCTGAACCTACCATAATGTGACTTGCTGGATCCTTGAAGCAGGATTAATTGACTTGCCGAGAATATTTCATCCAGATCAAAATTTACATGATGGTAAATACGTTGCTAACTTACAGAACAATTTTGGATTCAAAACAATGTTCATTCGTTTAACGAAACGTCTACAATTGTGTTTATCCCATCTCGTAATAGTACAGTTCCCTTTTTGGACATGACCCACCTAGAGTCATACATTTCAAACATTTCAATTTGACTTTCTACGTGATGCGTGATGTAAGCCAAATCTGACTCATGACTACATGGTATGCGGGTCAGGTGATAAACAAAGCAAGTGTCGACTGCAACAATTGTAATATTTCCATTTGTAAATTGTTCCAAAAGATTGCAATCTGGAAGTTAAGATGCAGTCATTCTTGTTGATACAGTGAAACTAATTATATATTTTGATTACATTTTGATTTGTATTTTGTCGGAGTTTAAACATGAAACGTTGACTTGAGTCAAAAGTCCATAAAAATTTGAACACGTAACAAGAAGTTGAACGATTTGTGGATTGCGCGTTGTGGACATTTAAACAGTAAAATTTCAATCTGAAAAATGTGGAATTTTACTCCTCTTTTTTGTGCAAACAGACACTCAGCCTGACGTCTTCATAAAGGCATCTAGATATATGGGCAAGGGTATGATTAATAGTAATTTTTGTATGAGATTTTCATTGTGGATTCAAGAGAAAAGTCTTTGATTACATAAAAACAAGAAATTCCTCCCGCGTGAACGCAAGAAGCATACCGCCCGCTGCGTAGTAAGTACTCGGTCTGCTGAACTATGTGGGGAGAAGGGGATACCTTGGGCACCCCCTGTCCTCACCTGGCCGGGAAGGGTACCCTGGGTGCCCCTTTGTCCTGACCTGGCCAGGGGAGTGCCCCCTGTCCTGACCTGGCTGGTGGGGGGGGGGGTACCCTGGGCACCCCCAATCCTAAACTGGCCTGGGGGATGGTGGTGGGAGGGTACCCAGGCACCCCTCCTGTCCTGACCTGGCTGGTGGGTGGTGGGGGGTACCCTGGGCACCCCCCCATCCTGACCTGGCTGGGGAGGTACCCTGGGTGCCCCTCCTCACCTGCCTGACCTGGCAGGGGGTACCCTGGGCCACACATCCTGACCTGGCTGGGGTGACCCAGGCGCCCTCTGTCCTGACCTGGCTGGGGGATGGGGGTACCCTGGGCACCCTCCGACCCCACTCTTATCAGACACCGATGAAAACATAACCTCCCGTCGTACTACGTACGCGGGCGGCAATAAGAATACTTCCAAGGTAAAGGCCCTTTTCTCCACCTTTTTCTGAATCAAAAAGATGAAACTCCTCGGGCGTTTTGTCTACCAAGCTACTATTACTAGT
Source organism: Haplosyllis leylae (assembly GCA_038406175.1). Taxonomy (NCBI): domain Eukaryota; kingdom Metazoa; phylum Annelida; class Polychaeta; order Phyllodocida; family Syllidae; genus Haplosyllis; species Haplosyllis leylae. Next base: position 5,917 of record JBCAUG010717056.1, on the reverse strand, counting down.
CTGACAAAGATATTTATCATATGACCAATGTAGCGGACTTACAAAATGGACAAAATTATTTTATCGAATAAAAAGAACGATATTTTTGTCATGTTTCTTTCATCAGAATAGTCATTTTCAAGAATTTAGTCTTCTTGTCATCACACGAAATAGTTAAGCACATATGAGAGACATTTTACAGCAGTGACTACACTTACCCAGGAACATTTGTTTCCATTTTATGATGAATAATTGTGTAAAAAATCAAATATTTGGTACTATGAAATTACAGATTTGCATACAGGAGAATGCATGTGAGAGCATTAACCCCCCCCCCCCATCCCGAGCTTCTGGGATCCATGAGCATTCCCTGGGCCATTTATAAGCTCACTTTGCTAACATGCCGCCACTACGCAACATGGGCAATTTTCCCTGAAAACTATTCTCAGCACCCCCTCTTGCTGTGCTGGATCGGCTATTTTTTTAGTCAATTAAAGCATATAAAATCAAAACAAATCTCCTTTCGCAAAACTTAAGCTGACATCAATGTGCCAGTGTTAAACGAAGATTCTCATTTTAGGACTTGTTAAACTTGTAAACTTAGATTCCAGATGAATTCATTTAAAATTTAAAAGTACATAGATATATTTGATATGAACAAATATTTTTTATAATGGACCACAGGTAGATATTTTCAATGTATACTTGTAAAGATATTACCTATTATGATAAATGTATCTACAATTAAATTTTATCTGAACCTTTTCTTTTGTATTACATATGCGAACATATTTTGTGTGAAACACTTAGTTCTTTTTCCTCTTGGAATAATTCCATGTGTTGGCACTTGCATAATTAATTATTTTATGAACATCTAAAAAATAATTCTTCATTTTATTTATTGGCAAGAATTCAAAACGGGAAACTTCACTTGATTCAATTCAGATTTTTCTAGAAGGTTTTTTGAAATGCTTTTCCTTTCATTACCGACAAACAGACTGTCCATTTGGATACATTGCATACTTTGTGTGTGCAAAGTAACAATTTATTTCAAAATCTTCCCTGGTATGCAATCAGAACTTATCGATCTGCAACGCTTTTTTTGTATTTTCTTTTCTTTTCTTTTTGTGTGTGGAGACAGAAAGATTTTTACACAGCTCATACTAGTTCGGGTAAGAAATTTGTTATAACTGGGGGACACGCGCCCCTTCCCCCTGGGCCAAGTCTTCATTTTTATGCATTTTTCGAGAAAAATTGGTCTAATAAAAGGTTGGCGCCCCCTCAGGGGTTGGCGTCCCATCCACAGGGAAATCCTAGATCCGCCACTTGACGTGTCTGCTCTTTCCCTCTTTCGTTCCTTCAATTGCACTGTCATTTTTCCCACAGCGAATCAAAGTAACATTTATCTATTGGTAATTACTGTGTGTCTCTTTAATGGACTGTGTGTCTGCGATGTAATTAAAATGGCATCAGACCAAATAGGGTCTGTCGGGGTTTGTCTAATTGAGCCGTTACTTCTCATGATCGGTTTTATTTCATCCGAAATACAAAATGCTTAAATATCTTATGTTGCGAGAACGAAGACCGCACAGCTTTTTCTACAGTGCACCTGAGCAAAAGAACAAGACCAATTGAAAACGCAAATGTACGAAGATTAATCTTTAAAAAAAACACTTGTTTACAGTTTCATGGAAAATTTCCAGGAAAAATTCAAATTTTATTAAATTAAAATCTTAGGAGATTATTCACGACCATTCAACTGATGCAAATCTTTTGTGTGACATCAATATATTTCTTATCACTTAATGCTCTTTCTTCACTTTTACAAATTGTTTCCACCTGGTGACAGTAAATTCTTAGTGCAGTACACGTCAAGGGAAATTACCATGTTTGGATTCAATTGGGCGAACTCTTCAATTAAGTCGAGGTCTAATGGTAGCGATTCTGTTCTTTCATACCCACCAAGTACATCTTTGCATAATTGTATGTAATTATGTGACATCATACAAACTTGATTCCTTATTTAGAAATGTATAAAGCCAAAGAAAAACTGGTTGTATGGCAACACGTGATCTATCTGCCACTTTTATCATCAACATTAGAAATAATTGTTGTTTATGTTTCGAATTGGAGTGTCTTTTCAATTTTTTGAAATTAAGTAAAACATAACTGAAAAGAAGAACTGAAAATGATTCACTTCTGCATAAAAGTTAAGAGGAGAAAAATTTCCAGAGTTCATTGATTGAAAACCAAACAAAGCCAAGAATTCCTTACGAAATGTGTCAAATGGAATCAATATTAAGAAAGACAAAAACATAAGAGCCAATTGTTTGTCTTTGATTTTAGCAACATCTGCATATTTCTCAATCTTCTCAGGTCTCATGCCATGTCAGTAATCTTTATGCCCTAACATGATCAACCAATTTGGATAAAAGCTATGAGATATGATTTGCTTGTCAGGTTGTATGATATGAAACAGTAAATATAAGTTCTTCATGAGCTAAAATGTGCCATCACATCTAAACTCAATTTAGTTGTGGAGTCTAAATATTTGTGAGCATGATTTGTGAAAAATCAGGTTTTGAGGCAGCTGGGTTCATGTGAGATTTTTTTTCTTTAGTCTGTGTTAGTTTGCTCCCATATGGAACCATGGTTTTATGCCAACACATTCAAACAAAATGATAAACAAACTAAAAACAGAAATTGTGATGCTTAAAGCTTAAAACCAGACAAAGCCTGATTTTGCATGTTTCTTTTGTGTGCTTCAATGCACCTCAACCTGCAGTCTTGCACTAAGGTCATGCTTTCGAAATTGGGTCAACAGAAAAACGTTATCAATTCCATGCATTAGTCATGTTCATTCAGAACTGTGGACTACAAAGAGCTGTACCAAACGTGCAATGTAAGAAACCACTGACAGATCTTAATACATGACACTAAACATCGGTGTTTTGCATGCAATGTACTCGTATTTCTCGATGATAGTAAATCAATGTAGTTTGTTTTCAGTTTAGCTGAAAGCGAAAATCATGATCTCGTTATCAGCGGTTCCTTTTAGCGACAGGTTATCATTGCGCCACATATCACGTTTTTATCCAGGAAAAAGTAACACGGAGAGAAAATTTAGACTATTATTTTGATATCTAAATACCCGTTTTTTAACAAAGAAACCAACGATAAATTCATTTTGACCACTCATACGTCCTTGTATGCGGGTAGTTTACCAGTTTCGGTTACCGAACGTTAGGGGGGGTACCCGAAACCATACACATAGCCAGGGGGTCTGTCAAGGGGGGTACCCAAAATCATGCACATAGCCAGGGGGTCTGTCAAGGGGGATCTGTCGGGCTGTCGGGAGTACCAAAATACATACACATAGCTAGGGGGTCTGTCAAGGGGGATCTGTCCAGGGGGTACCCAAAACCATACACATAGCCAGGGGGTCTGTCAATGGGGGATCTGTCTGGGGATACCCAATCTCAGCCCAGGGGGGTACCCAGCTGGGGGGGATGGGGGTACCCGAGCTGGGTCCAAAACAGGGGTATCAGTGGCCCCACGAAAAGGACATATATCCCCCAAAAATGTTTTAAAAAAAACTGAGGGGTGCCCCAGCTGAGATGGGGTACCCCCTGGCTAGGGATGGGGTACCCCTCTCCCCCTCCTCCCGGATAGGGCAGCACAGTGAGCACTTGCTGATTATCTGATTGATATTGTACTTGAAAGGTATTCAATAATTCATTGATGGTATTGTGTAATCAAACTTCAAGAGTATTTACAGATTTTGTCTATTATGGCACCTGAAAAGAGTGTTTACTGATTGTCCATACTGTACTGTACCTGAAGAATCAAATATAGTCACCAAATGTTCCCTTCACCAAAAAAGGAATTTGAGTTTTTCTGCATTTTCCAAGAGTGTAAAGAGATTTTTTGTGTTCAGTTACCTGAAGAATGTTTACTGATTGTCCAGTATGAGTTGCACTCAAGGAGTGTTGACTGATTGTCTGGTTTGTGTTGTACCTGAAAAGTGCTCACTGCTATAGTTGATGGTGCTGTGCAATGAAACCTTAAATGTTTACATATTTTTTTCTCTTTTGGTTCCTGAAGAGTGTTTACTGATTATCCAGTGTGCATTGCACCCAAAGAGCATTAACTGATTACCTGACTTGTATTGTACTTTAAGGTTATTCATTGATTCATCGATGGTATTGTGCAATCAAAATTAAAGAGTGTTTGCAGATTTTGTCCATGATGGTACCTGAAGAGTATTTACTGATTGACCAAGCTGTACTGTACCTGGAAAAGGTAAATTGATCAAATATAGTCACCAAATGTCCCCTCTGCCCAAAAAGGAACTTTGAGTTTTTCTGAAAGTCTTTTGAAAGTTTTTTGAAAGTCTTAACTGATTTTTTTTATGTTCAAGTACCTAAAGAATGTTTACTGATTGTCCAGTGTGAGTTTCACTCAGGGAGTGTTCACTGATCGCCTGGTTTCTGTTGTACCTGATGAGTCCTCACTGCTATATTTGATGGGGTTGTGCAATGATACTTAAGAATGTTAACATAGTCTTTTTTCTATTCTGGTTCCTGAAGAGTGTTTACTGATTGTCCAGTGTGAGTTACACCGAAAGAGTATTAACTGATTATCTGATTTGTGTTGTACTTGAAGGGTGTTTATTGATTCATTGATGGTATTGAGCAATGAAACTTAAAGAGTGATTACAGATTTTGTCTTTTAAAGTACCTGAAGAGTGTTTACTGATTATCCAAGCTGTACTGTACCTAAAGAAGGTAAACTCATCAAATATAGTCACCAAATGTCTTCTCTACTCAAAAAGGAATTTTGAGGTTTTTTTTGCATTTTCCAAGATTGTAATGATTTTTAAAGTAAAGGTACCTGACGAGTGTTTACCGATTGTCCAGTGTAAGTTATACACAAGGAGTGTTGACTGATTGTCTGGTTTGTGTTGTACCTGAAGAAACTTCACTGATTATTTGATGGTGTTGTACAATGAGGCTTAAGACTGTTTACATATTTTTTTCTGTTCTGGTTCTTGAAGAGTATTTGCTGATTGTCCAGTGTGAGTTGCACGCAAAGAGTATTAACTGGTTGTCTGTTTAGTATTGTACTTGAAGGGTGTTCAGTGATTCATTGATGGTATTGTGCAATCAAACATAAAGAGTATTTACAAATTTTGTCTTTTATGGTACCTGAAAAGAGTGTTTACTGATTGTCCAAGCTGTACTGTACCTGAAGAAGGTAAATTGATCAAATATAGTCACCAAATGTTCCCTTCACTCAAAAAGGAACTTTGAGTTTTCTACATTTTCCAAGAGTGTAAAGAGATTTTTTGTGTTCAAGTACCCAAAGAGTGTTTATTGATTGTCCAGTGTGAGTTTTTCCCAAGGAGTGTTGACTGATTGTCTGGTTTGTGTGGTACCTGAAGAGTGCTCACTGATTATTTGATGGTGCTGTGCAGTAAAACTTTAAATGTTAACATTTTTTTTACTATTCTGGTTCCTGAAGAGTGTTTACTGATTGTCCAGTGTGAGTTGCACCCAAAGAGTATTAACTGATTGTCTGAATTGTCTGAAGGGTATTCAATGATTCATTGATGGTATTGTGCAATCAAATTTAAAGAGTGTTTACAGATTTTGTCTTTTATGGTACCTGAAGAGTGTTTACTGATTGTCCATTCTGTACTGTACCTGAAAAAGGTAAACTGATCAAATATAGTCACCAAATGTCTTCTCTACTCAAAAAGGAACTTTGAGTTTTTTTTGCATTTTCCAAGATTGTAATGATTTTTTAAGTAAAGGTACCTGAAGAGTGTTTAGCAATTGTCCAGTGTGAGTTACACACATGGAGTGTTGACTGATTGTCTGGTTTGTGTTGTACCTGAAGAAACTTCACTGATTATTTGATGGTGTTGTACAATGAG
>JBCAUG010717045.1:0-12842 GCA_038406175.1 Haplosyllis leylae | reverse complement strand
CGCGTTTTTGGTGGAAAGTAACAGCTGCACCTTTTCCCTGCTTATTGCAAACTCTTTAATCAGTTGGCTTTGCTTTCGTTCCTGCTGAACCACTTAGTAGTGAGAACAAAATAATACACTCAAAAATATGCACAGTGAATACTCTAAAAAGATGAAATTTCAATGCTTTAAAGTTATGTGAGATATTTATTTTAGCCTTTATTCAAGGTTCGTTCACTTCAATGCAATGAAACACACCAACAAAGGTCTGCGGAAACATTGTAACCGAACTGCTCCAAACTAACCAAACTGCTTCTTACCGAACTGCTCCATACTAACCAAACTGCTCCATATTAACCGAACTGCTTACTAGCCGAACAGTTCCATATTAACCAAACTGCTTACTAACCAAACTGCTCCATATTAACCAAACTGCTCCATATTAACCAAACTGCTCCATATTAGCCGAACTGCTCCATATTAACCAAACTGCTTACTAGCCGAACTGCTCCATATTAACCAAACTGCTTACTAGCTGAACTACTCCATACTAACCAAACTGCTTACTAGCCGAACAGCTCCATATTAACCGAATGACTCCATATTAACTGAGCTACTCCATACTAACCGAACTGCTTACTAGCCGAATGGCTCCATATTAACCGAAGTGTTCGATATTAACCAAACTGCTCGATACTAACCGAATTGTATCATTTTAAGAGTTTCGATGCTTCAGAAATTTGAGTTAGGTTGAAAATACTTGAGTAAAAGTTTATTTGAGCTGATAAAAGTTTTAGTTTATGTGAGAAATGTTGACTAAAATTATGTAAAAGTTTGTTGTATTTAGAAGTAGTTGGTAAAGTTGCACAATACTGAGAGCATTAAATAATCTGCTTGTGTTAATGCTTATCTGTTCCTGAAACACAGAATTTAATATTTTTTCGTTTAAACATACAGCATAAGTTGATATTTAGCGTAAGTTGATATTTTATACTGTTTAAACATTTTGTACTAAACCTACGTGGGAAACGTATTTTTCGTAAGTTCGCTAAAGAAGGCGTGGTGAATGGTTTTATTGAATCACCCTGTCGGAAGAACTTCCAATTCTGACTTGTCCGTAGAAAGTTTCACAATGGTTGTACTGAAACACCCTGTCGGAGGAACATCTGGTTCTAACTGGTTCGTAGAAATTTTCGCGGAGGGTGTACTGAAACACCCTGTCTAAAGAGCATCAAATTCTGACTGGTTCTTAGAAAGTTTCACAATGTGAGAAATTTCTAGTCATTCTTTGGACACCAAAATATGTCTGCACTAAAAATAAGTCGTCGCAAAAGTGATTTACAATACAAATCTGTCAGAATCCATATTCTTCCTGCATGGTGTCAAAAATGTTGTAAATGTGGATGATAAACAATGTCATTTTCGTAAAAGTTGATCTTATTCGATAAACATCAAAACAAATGTAAAGGTCTGTCCACACTGAGCTTCAGCATTCCCACTTACATTGATGCTTGAATATTACTAGTAATCATCGCTAAAAACCACTAAGAACTTTTTGCATAATAGTCTAATTTGCGTTGGTTTTTTAATGTTATTGAAATGTAGATGGTAACATTGGTATCATTTTAAGACAGGTGTAATTCATTTTTTGATCGGATTTCTAATAAAGGTTAAAATTTTCTGAAATATTCGAGAATTCCACTTACGAAAAATTATCGATTATTGCTAGTAATGCTTTAGGGTCCGTTTACACTGAGTGATTTTCTTTGATGTTTGCCGCCTTCACTTTGATCTTTTTTGATGGTTCTTTGATCTTTTTTGTTTTCGCTATCGCTATCGCTCTGTGTAAATGGACCCTTACCATGGCAACTCTAGCGACAATGTAAATTACGCTTGTACAATTTGCATGACCCCTAAACGTTTAAAGTGACAACGCGCATGCGCAGTGTAAACAGACCCTATGAAACATGTGGGTATTTACAATTTACGCAAATTTAGAAAATAACATTTTTTTCGAAATTTATGTGAAATTTGAAAAGCAATTGATTTTGGAGACGAACCAACCAAAATGGTTCCTTTTGTAAAGAAAGTTTGTTTGTTACAAATATGGTAAAAATAATATGAAAACATGACGTTCACTGGTGGGATCCAGGGGAACACGTGGCACCTCGGGATCATTTTTTTCTTTCATTTTTATGCAGTTTTCGAAAACAAAGGGCCAAAGTAATTAGCTGGCGCACCCATCTTTGTGCTAGGACCCCCCTCGACCCTTCTGGTAAATCACTCGATCCGCTGCTGACGTTTATTTTTTTTACATCAAAACGTCTGGCGGAGAAAATTGACAGCAACCAACTTTTCTTGAGGGGGGGAGGGGGCGGGGGGCGGGGAGCGGGAGGGGGAGGGGGAGGGGGAGGGGAAGGGGGAGGAGGTCCATTCTAAGTACACTTTGAGGAGAGCCATCTTTACCGCCCGCGTAAGTAGTAAATCTACAACGGGAAGGTAATATTGTCAGTTTGTCTGTCTGTCATCGGTGGAAGGGGTCCCTTGGGCCAGGGATGGGTACCCCCGACCCCTTCCCTCCCTCCCTCCCTCCCTCGGGGTGGGATGCAGTACCTCCTCCCCTCCCTGGCTGGGTGGGGTATCCCCCCCCCCCCGGGGACAGAACAGCGGAGCGAGCACTTGCTACGCGGCGGGCGGTATGCCTCTTGCGTTCTATTGGGTCCAGCTTTGTTAAATGTGGCAGAGGCGCTATCTGTATGAAAGAAATAATGTCCCGTGGTTACGCATGCGTACGAATTATAGTATAACTAGTTGGCAAAGTTGACATTTTAGTGTTTGCTTAAATTTGAAAATATTATAAATGGAGAAATTCATCGCATCAGTAAAATTCAAAACACCATTACAAATGTAAATTTACTTTGATACTCATTTGAGTTTTTCCGTTTTAAAATTTCGTGCTAAATTTACTGAATTTGTTAAGTTATTTTGCTACCAGTATTTGCAAATATGTACCACAAGTAGTAATTAATATTGGTATGTTAACATTTTTTGCACAGGTATCTATTTCCAAATTTAACACAGGTACATAATGCGTACCTGTGTCTGTTAAAAAAGAAGACCTATATTTAAAATAATTTGACTAATTTAGCAAAACCAAAAACGGAAAAACTCGATTAAGTTCTTTAATGTTTCCAATTTATTTACATTAGAAGTTGTATAAAACGTTGTATATTACGGAAAAACTCGAATGCGTACTGTGATGTCGAAATGACGTATGGAATGAAGATGAAGGAACGAGATCTGAGACGATAAAAGGGAGACATGTGCTGGTAACATCTGTCTCGTGCAAGGACATTCGAGTTTTTCACAAACTTTCCGTAATACAAGAATGCCAACATTGCCAATTTTGTTTTAGCTCTGCCATTTCAAATTCAACTCACCCAATAAAATTTGTATCCATTAATTATAATCCTCATATACCCTTTGATTTCTAATTTCACATTTGCTAATATCAATTGGTAAAAATAAAGATGAAAACTGCAAATATGTAGGAATACAAAGTTGGCAATTTTGGCAATTTTGTGTGATTGTGAAAAACCCGATCAATGTGTTTGTTGAAATAACTCATCTGTGTAACGCGCATGCCAACAAATCAAAACATAGCATGAAAAGGGCGAGAACATCTTTCGTTTATTTGAAAAAAAATGTACGAACGATTTGATTTTTTAAAATAAAAAAAATTGTCTCTACAAAAAAAGTGAAAAAGAACGGAATCTGCTTTGTATTGATGTTATATACGAGGGACCATAAATGGGAAATTTCACATTAGGAGATTTCTTGTGCATTCCGACACCGAATACAAGCCAATGGAATCTCCTGTTTCACACCTTTGCAGAATGTAGACCAATAGCGAATAGGATTGTAGCGCGGCTGTCCACTGATTGGTTGGCGGCCAATGCACAGTTTTCTCTTAATGCACGAGTTGGGTTTTCTAAATGTTTTTATTACCAAGCACCATCAGCAAATCTGGGGGGGGGGCGCCAGGTACGCCCCTCTCTGGGTCCAAATTCTTTCATTTTCATACAGTCTTCGGGAAAATTTGACTAAATAATAGATTGGCGCCGCCACCTTGGAGGTTGGCACCCCCCTCCCCCCTGTCTGGGAAATCCTAGATCCCCCACTGACCACGAATGTATTAGGGAAGGGGTAAGTTCTGTCCCTGTCCTGGTCTTGCATGGGGGGCGGGGAGGGGTACACTGACCAGAGGTCTGGCAGGGGGAGGGGATGGAGACACCAGGTGCCCTACCCCCCTTCCCAATCTAGGTATGAATTAGCATGGTAAAGATGGGGCGGTGGTCGGTATTGCCTCGTTTAATACAAGGCTGTGTTATTTACATGGGGGACGGGTTATTTTCCGAGTCGATTCTGCCCTTCAGATGAGTATGTAATTAATTTCATCATTGGAAGATGAACAAATGTCCATCCACTCATCGTCGGAACTCAGCAGCTGATTGGGAAAGATTCTCAGAACACCAAAATGGTGAGTTATATCCATCTGCTTAGATTGATGTCATTGTTGAAATTAAACCAGTAAATTCACTTAAATTCACATTCAATCAGCTCTCGAATGAAAATTTGAGAGATTAAGTGATCCTGTTGATGAGCGTCATAATGCCTTTGTAATCTGCCGTCATGACGTCATTCGAGAGCTTGGAAACCGTTGCCATGCAGGATTACTTTATCTAAATATAAATCTCGCTATTGATTTGTATAACACTGCAGAATAATACATTGGCGGATCTAAGGGGGGGGGCACGAGGAACCCGCCCCCGCGGTCCAAAGTGTTCTCATTTTCATACAGTTTTCGGGAAAAATTGGCCAAGTAATAGTTTGGGGATTGGCACCTTACTCCGTCTGGGAAATCCTGGATCCGCCACTGTTATGTACTTTGTTGCAGACAAGTTACACCGCAGATCAACACCAGGTACGAATAACAGGTAACACTGTTACCATGGTAACGACTTATCATCTCTGTTGATTTGGGCAGAAAAGGTAATAACATCAGAATAGATTTACAAAAAAAACTCTTAATTGATACATTAATGAATTCTTCGGATTCACCTCTAGTGCAGCACCTGCTGACGTATTTGGCGGTCAGCATCGCAGCAGAGTAACTTCGCCCACTTACTTGATACATGTATCTGCAAGCACAGTTAGATCCTCTGGATCCTAAGACTCACTTCTGGTGCGACACCTGCTAGACTGTTGAGACTCGACAAGAATCATGTATGAGCCGATTCTTTTCAACGCACAAGTATTTTTGAGTATAAATTTTATTGACGGAGGGAGATGGGGTTTTCTTACAAGAAAAATCCACTTTCCTTAATTTTGCTCACACACCCTGTAGGAAGATCTATCAATTCTGACTGGTTCGTAAATAGTTTTGTAATGGTGGTCTATAAGAATTTTTTTAGTTCAGTCAGAATTTCTCATAGACAACCACTATAAAATTTTTTACGAACCAGTCAGAATTATTAGATCTTCCTACAGGGTGCTACAGCGAATAGGTCCTTGTGACTTGAGCAATTTATATCAACAGTTAAAGAAATTCTTATTATGTTCGTGATTTAGGACAGAAGATTAGCAGCGATTATCCACGAGAATATGTGCTCTTCATGTTGTCAAAGTTCGGTCAGAATTTTAGTCAAAGACAAGTTTTGAGCAAAAGAATTGATCAATATCTGTATCATTTCTTTTCAGCCAATCAGCGGCGAAATGTCGACCTCACGATTGTTGAACCATCCAAGCGTGAAAGAAATCCTCTTCTATATTCGGATTTTTCAAGGTAAGCAAATCTGACAGATCTGTCAGACCTGACATCAAATAAAGCGCATATCTTTAGAAACTCGAATGGCACATTTTAGCCGGAAACAACCAGAGACTTATCTTTTATAACTATCTGTGGTGGATCTAGGATTTCCTAGACGGGAGTACCAACTTCCAAGGTGGGCAGTAGCGGATCCAAGATTTCCCGACCGGGAGGGCAACCTATTATTTGGCCACTATATCCCGAAAACTTCATGAAAATGAAGAAATTTTGGGCCAAGTGGGGGGGGGCGTCCCTCACATACTAATGTAGATCCGCCACTGGTGGAAAGCAACCTACTATTTGGCCACATATTTCCTGAAAACTGCATGAAAATTAAAGAATTTGGACCTAGAGGGGGCGCGTGCGTCCCTGGCACCCCGTTAGATCCGCCAATGACAAGTTTTCGAAAACTTCGCAGAGGAACAGTTAACACTTCTGATTGTCGTCATGAATGGGTTGCATAGCAACTGTTTCACCTTGACGACGACAAAAAAAAATAGTCGTCAAATCTGAGCAGTAACATTGCTTACCTTTCAATCTATTTCTATTTGTGAAGGTAGATAAATTTCGATGTAACATTTATATACTTATTGCTATAATTATTGTTTATTATTATAATTATTACTGACTCGTCGGGGGGGGGTTCGTAACATCCTGTCCCAAGAGCTTCATGAGCCCTTTTCCAGTTTTATTATAATAAGGCCTACTTTAAGCTGCATTCATTGGTTGGAATTTGTTTACACAGAATGTTGCCATGACGTCATTTTGCACGGGTCAGCAATTGGCTCAATGACGCAACGCCATTTTATTGTTTAATTATTTTTTTATTACATTAATCATTTGATGTAGATTCCGACTCAGCATCGTTCGTTGACAGTCTGATTGAGCGAACTTTCACAGACAAAGTAAGTTTTTTCTCTTCTAATATGTTCGAGTTTTTCACGATAACATCACATCTACATTTTTGCAGCCTAAATTTGCATGAAGAATTTCAAAAAAATTTAAAAAGTCCCCTTTACTGGGATTTGAACTCACAACACTGACCATCATTGGATCTAAGGTTGAATGCTAATACAGATAAGCCACAGAGGCCTGTGCTACTTGTCAGACCTTTAACTGAAGTTTGTTTCATTTCACATTTGAAAAATCATTAAAGCATGTCTGACGTAAATTCGGTCTTAAAATGTGAAATTTAATCTTATTGTGAAAAACTCGATTCAATAAAAAACCGTAACATTTTCTAAAGCTCCGCCAAACGGTTTAAAATGGATTTTCAGACACATTCCGCCTGTCCAAGTTACCATCGCTATTAAAACTTTAATCTTGAAAACAAATATGTTTTATGCTTCAGAGTTGTGCTGGCCGAACAGACAATTGAATTGACAGGGCTCACGCAACATTGCTGACCAGTGCAAGTCTGACACTATCCCACTGTCCTAAATGTTGTTCAAATTGTTGTCAGTTCCAGTTCATATTTACCGCCCGCGTACATAGAACGATGGGAAGGTAATGTTTTCACAGGTGTCTGTCTGTTTACCGGGGGTACCCCCCATCGCCAGGTCAGGAGTACCCAGGGAAGCCCCCTGTGGCTAGGACTGGGGTACCAACCCCAGTGGCCAGGTCACTATGGAGATGGTACCTGGGACCCCCCCCCGGCAAGGACTGGGGTACCCTCTACCCCCCACCCCCGGGATAGGACAGCAGAGTGAGCACTTGCGGTATGCCTCTTACGTTCACGCAATATGGTTGTATGTGAATGTTTTGCACTTGTACAAACAGGAGTTAAAATGTCTTTTTTTTTCTCGGTCGTGTTAGACAATGGATAGGGTGTAAACTGACCTAAAGTCGTTCAAATTGTTGTTAGTTGGAGTTCAACTTCATGTCTGTTACTTCTGTGTAAAAGTTTTAAATTTGTGGCAACGAAAGCTGAGATGATTTTTTACTCGATCGTTTTATGATTCTAGATTCGCATTGACCCAAGAAATGTCACGTGGTACTCTCGACCTGTGCAAGTCTAGGAAGAAGGATCCGACTGAAACAACTTCTATTTAATACTTTAACTGTTCATATTATGGCCAAATGTACTTCATATGTACTTCAAATGTACTTGTTGCGTTTGTAATAAAATATTCTAGCTCTGTGTAAATGGAGCTGAGATGTATCTGTTGTTACTGCGATTAAAAAAGTAAAGAGTTACGAGCGTTTAGATCCGGGGATTCTGGATAGAGGGGTAAAACATACACGCAGCAACGTGGCTCCAACGACCCCACACCCAAACACCCACCCCAGTCCCCACTACCACCCAATCCCCACTCCCACCCAAACCCCCATCCCCACTCCCCTTAAACCTCCATTCCCACTCCCAACTAAGCCCCCACCCCCATTCCCACTCCCACCCCAACCCCCAACCCCACTTAATCCCTATCCCCACCTGTACCCCCATCCCCACGCCCACTCCTACCTGAACCCCATCCTCACTCTTACCTGAACCCCATGCCCACTCCGACCCCAACCCCCATCCCCACTTCCACTTAATCACCAACCCCACCCGATCCCCACTCCCACTCAAACCCCCATCCCCACTCCCACCTGAACTCCCATCCCCACCTCCATCCCACCCGATGCCGATTCACACCTATACCTCTCTCCTCCCACCACACCCCCCCCCCCCACTCATCCTATACCTATTCTTCCTGTCCAAGAAGGGGAGTCCCCTTTACAGACTAGTAATTCGGAAAAAAAAACAAAGAAAAAAATTGCGTCGCAATTAAATCATGTTTTTTTTCTCATGTCCAAAAATATGTAAAGCTCGTTCCCTTGGTAACAGAAATTCTTTTTTTTTTTTTAAGTACGTCGAAGAATTTAGTCACAATATCTAATGTTAAATACTCAGTGACGGATGCCCGAGGGGGCGCCCCCCTAGCGAGATAAGATAGCATAGCGAAAACTTGCTATGCAACTTTCTTCTTTTATGCAGTTTTCGAGGTAAATGAAAAAAAATAATAGGTGGCGCCCTGTACATTTAAGATTGTGTCCCCATCTGGGAAATAATAAAGGTGCCACTGATGTAAAATCGTCCTTGATATTATCGAGGGTGAAGTACCCTGTCGAAACATCTAACATTTCCGACTGGCGGTGAAACACCTTGTCGAAATATCCAATATTTCCCACTGGCATTGAGGCACCCTGTCGAAACATCGAACAATTCCCACTGGCGGTGAGGCACCCTGTCGAAACATCTAACAATTCCCACTGGCAGTGAGGCACCCTGTCGAAACATCTAACAATTCCCACTGGCGGTGAGGCACCCTGTCAAAACATCCAATATTTCCAACTGGCGGTGAGGCACCCTGTCGGAACATCCAATATTTCCCATTGGCGGCGAGGCACCCTGTAGAAACATCTGACATTTCCCACTGGCAGCGAGGCACCCTGTCGAAACATCTAACAATTCCCACTGGTGGTGAGGCACCCTGTTGAAACATCTAACAATTCCCACTGGCAGTGAGGCACCCTGTTAAAACATCTAACAATTCCCACTTGCGGTGAGGCACCCTGTTGAAACATCTAACAATTCCCACTGGCGGTGAGGCACCTTGTCCAAACATCCAATATTTCCCACTGGCAGTAAGGCACCCTGTCGAAACATCTAACATTTTCCACTGGCAGTGAAGCACCCTGTCGAAACATCCAATATTTCCAACTGGCAGTGAAGCACCTTGTCCAAACATCCAATATTTCCAACTGGCGGTGAGGCACCCTCTCGAAACATCTAACAATTCCCACTGGCGGTGAGGCACCCTGTCAAAACATCCAATATTTCCAACTGACAGTGAAGCACCTTGTCCAAACATCCAATATTTCTGATTGGTGGTGAGGCACCCTCTCGAAACATCTAACATTTCCCACTGGCGGAGAGGCACCCTGTCGCAATATCCAATATTTCTCACTGGCAGTGAAGCACCTTGTCAAAACATCCAATATTTCTGATTGGCGGTGAGGCACCCTGTCAAAACATCCAATATTTCTGACTGCCAGCAAAGCACCTTGTCGAAACATCTAATACTTCTGACTTGCAGTGAAGCACCCTGTCGAAACATTCAATATTTCCGACTGGCAGTGAAGCACCTTGTCAAAACATCCAATATTTCTGACTGGCGGTGAGAAACCCTCTTGAAACATCTAATATTTCTGACTGGGAGTGAAGCACCCTGTTGAAGCATCTAATATTTCTGACTGGTGGTGAAGCACCCTGTCAAAACATCCAATATTTCCGACTGGTGGTGAAGCACCCTGTGGAAAGATCTAATAATTCTGACTGTCAGTGAAGCACCCTGTCAAAACATCTGATATTTCTGACTGTCAGTAAAGCACCTTGTGGAAATATCTAATAATTTCAACTGTCAGTGAAGCACCCTGTGGAAACATCCAATAATTCTGACTGTCAGTAAAGCAACCTGTCGAAACATCTAATAATTCCGACTGTCAGTGAAGCACCCTGTCAAAACAATTAATAATTCTAACTGTCAGTGAAGCACCCTGTTTAAACATCCAATAATTCTCACTGTCAGTGAAGTACCCTATCGAAATATCTAATAATTCCCACTGTCATTGAAGCACCCTTTCAAAGCATCTAATAATTCCTAATGGCAGTGAAGCACCCTGTGGAAACATCTAATATTTCTGACTGGCATTGAAGCACCCTACTGGAACATCTAATAATTCCAACTCTCAGTGAAACACCCTGTGGAAACATCTAATAATTCTGACTGTCAGTAAAGCACCCGCTGGAAACATCTAATATTTCCGACTGTCAGTGAAGCACCCTGTGGAAACATCTAATATTTCCAACTGTCAGTGAAGCATCCTGTGGAAACATCTAATAATTCTGACTGTCAGTGAAGCACCCTGTCGAAACATCTAATATTTCCAACTGTCAGTGAAGCACCCTGTGGAATCATCTAATATTCCGACTGTCAGTGAAGCACCTTGTCCAAACATCTAATAATTCCGTCTGTCAGTGAAGCACCCTGTCGAAACATCTAATAATTCCGTCCGTCAGTGAAGCACCCTGTCGAAACATCTAATAATTCCGTCTGTCAGTGAAGCACCCTGTCGAAACATGTAATAATTCCGTCTGGCACAGATAGTTCTGAGATGATATTATAGGAAAGTTTCTTTTTGCGTATTTTGTGCTCGACTGAAAACAAGTGTCCTGCAGGGTGTAGGCGGAACTGTAAACATAGCGACCATGTGCACGAGGGGAAGTTATTGCGTTCAAGCAACCTCCAACTAATAAAGAATAGTAAGGGAGCCAGAATTAATGGCCGAACCCTGCCTTGGATGAAGGACTGGAGAAAGCACCGGACAGGAAGGATTACCGACTCCTCACGCCTACGCCCGACGCCCTGTCTTGGCTAGGGCTGGTATAGAAAGATTAGTAAGTCTAGGATGATCTCTGTGGTCGGTATACCAGTTCCAGGCACTGGGTACCTCAATTCCTGGATAGGACAGGAAGGTGCTCGCGCCTCCCCCCCCCCTACCCGCCCCGTCCGGGGACAGGATATGCTGCTTGCAGTACGCCTTGTACGGTTTCCCGCAGGAGGACTTTCTTGTTTTGAACATTGCGTCAAAATCCGAGGGGGCATCCTTACGCTCACCCCCCTCCCCGTGTTAAAATATGTAGAGATTCATAAGGATTTTAGACAATTCAGAAACACTTCGTCACCACCTTCGCTTGATTCCGTCGTTAAGTATGTTGTGACGTACAACTTTGAGCCTTGTTCTGACTTGTTGGCGTTCCTGTTTGTGTGGTGTCCTTAGACAGACAGAGTTACAGACAGACACACGCACAGACAGACATACAGACAGACAGGCAAACAGACAGACAGACACATGCACAGACAGACACAATCACAGACATACAGACAGACAGACAGACACACGCACAGACAGACAAACTGGCAGACAGACAGACACACGCACAGAAAAACTGACAGACAGACAGACACACACACAGACAGACAGACGGACAAACTGACAGACATACAAACAGACAGACATACAAATAAACAAATGCACAGACACACACATACAAACACACCAGCAAAGAATCCTGTATTTAGGTCCTGCTTCCTAAGGTTGGAGGAAGGTAATGTTTAATTTGTCTGCAGTGGCGGATCCAGGATTTCCTTGACGGGGGAGCTGTCACCAAGCAATTATCAGGCCAAAGTGGGCCCAAAAACTGAGTGAAAATCAAAGAAATTGGGCCCAGAGGGGGGCGTCCCTGGAACCCCCCCCCACACACACACACTTAGATCCGCCACTGGCCTGGCATGTTGGATCCCACACCAAGTTCGTATATTCCCCGAAAGGGACCAGTAACAGTACAAGAACCCCCTTTCCCTGCCGCCCCCCCCCAACATCATAGGATGCGCCCCCATCAGGTTACAGGACCTGATGTACGCGGGAGGTTGACCTTTCACTCAAATACTTTCTTGTTATTTTTTACAAAGTTGACGTGAATTTCTGTGACGTCATGTTGTTGCCAATTGAACGCGCGACTTGAAGTGCACAGACTCAACTTCAGCATCTTTTGGCGTTCTTTACTTCTCGGAGAAAAGCTCGTCAGCTCCATCCCCTCACAAGAGACAAATGCAGTGGCAAATCCAGGATTTCCCAGAGGGGCGGGGGCGCCAACCCTGAGGAGAGCGCCAACCTATTATTTGGCCGATTTTCCCCTTAAACTGCATGAAAATAATTTTTTTGGGGGGGGGGCCAGACGGAGGGCGCATCCCTAGACTAGGACTGGATCTGCCTCTGGTTTTCTTGTATTTGGAAGGGTGGGGGTGCAGGAGATGCAACCTCGGAGGGGCGCCAGAAGAAATTTGGACCAGAGGGCGGAGGAGGGCGCATCTCTAAATTAAACTGGATCTGCCTCTGGTTTACTCTTATTTAGAAGGGGTGGCGGGGGGTGTGGATGGGGGGGGGGTGG
>JBCAUG010717034.1:0-12842 GCA_038406175.1 Haplosyllis leylae | reverse complement strand
AGTAACGTAAGGTAAACGTGAGGTAACTTTCCTTAGTCATGACCATATGGAACATTGCTAACATTTACATTGAGCTGAAACATCAGGGAGACCTTCACCTTTAAGTGTATGTTTCCATTTTGTGTGGACACCAATTTGTTTATTTATTTCGGGAATTTAGATGATCTTTAAGAAATATCTTTAGAATATCTTAAAGTATCGAATTGTCTCAGGTGCAATGCCGACAAAGTCTACATCACTGGAGTTTTCCCTATTTTGAGTTGAACTGATTTAATTAGGTGACATCAGTTAGGGATAGTAAAAGTTTTTTCAGAAACCTTGATAGCTTCTCCGTGTCTCTCTCTCATTGTTGGTTTTTGAAACAGAATCCGGATATAACAGATGATCAGTCGACTGTAGTTTCGAATTGAGATATTTCGGTTTTTGCAAAAGAAGGGTCTAATCTAACTTATCTAACTTTTGGCTACTTTTGACTAGCAAAGTTTACTTTTTATTGACATATCAACACGAAGTACTGATATGTGCATTTATTGTCATTTATTAGCAATAGTTATCACCTCCCATTGCGATCCTTATTGATGGAAGAGATTGATGTTGAAACAACCAAATGGACATTTATTTGAGTTTTCACTGAATTTCTTTCACTGAATTCAATATCTGAATTCATTGAATTCATTCAGTGAATTAAGACAAAAGTAGTGTGGTTACAAAGGCATTCTGTATCTCAAAATAGAAACATTTATTGATGTGCTAATTTCCATTACTGTTTCTGTTTTGGTAACTACTCAATGTAGTGACTGGTGACCAGAGGTAGTGAAGGGAATGCTCTTATTATTACTACCACTGGAATGTGTTGGTTGCTAGATGGATACCAATTCTGGTAACCAGACTATTTTTGGACTTTGTCACGATTCATTGAATTCACTGATTTCAGTGAAAGTCATTTAGAGATAACTCTATTTTGGTTTTGGATCTTGCTGAATAAGATGAATTAGACTAATTCATCTAATTGCACATGGATACTACAATTGACTGTTCATGGATAGGTGAAATCTTGATCTATTCCATGGATAGTTAAAATGTAATGTAGCACTATGCATGGATAGTGCAAAATGAATGAGCACTCTGCATGGATGGTGAGAAAAGAATTTGCACTATCCATAGATAGCTGCATACATTATGTGTGAACAAATTAGTATTCATAGACAATAGATTTAACTAATTTCAAAACCAAAATAGGAAAAACACGAATGAATGCACACGCAGGAGTGAAACGTTCAAGTACAATTTTAAAAGTTATTTGTCTTTTGTCTGTGAACAGCCACTTTGCTGGCTGCCAAATGAAAGCAGTAAAATGAAACAGCTGGCTGGTTCGTCTGAAGACTTAACATTTAATGACCCCTCTCAGACAGCTCGGATAAAGTTATACCTCTTGACACCCGTGGAGTAGACGAAGACATCTCCTCTGACACACCCCAGTTTAGACAAAGTTACATCTTTTGGCGCTAAGAGTTTAAACGAAGTTACATCCTTTGACATTCGTCCATGGTATGACGCAGGTTTTCTCCCTTGGCACCCATAGGACTATTCAGGACATCTGAAGGTTCTGCAGATGGTAGAACAACAGACAGATGGCGATGAATTATTAATGCACAGTGATGAACTTTCAATCTAATGTCCCAATTGTTCCCCAGGGTCAAGGTAAATCCGTTAATATCATTGGAAAGAGGAGGAAATTTGGACTTTTGAAACAGGAACCAGTGGCGGATCTAAGGGGGGTGGGGGTCCCTGGCGCCCCCTGGGTCCAATTTCTTTCATTTTCATGCAGTTTTCGGGAAGAAATTGACAAAATTGTGTTCCCCCAGCTTAGCAGTTGGCGCCCCCCTCCCCCCGCCGTCTGGGAAATCCTAGATCCGCCACTGGGAACCGTTTTGAGGTCGGTCACCACAAGATTCGGGTTTTTTCATTATAAGCAAATCTGACAGATCTGTCGTTTTACGCATCTCCATTTAGGGAAAACTCGAGTGAACCGCGGGAATTCTAATTCGAAGGCGTCAAGTTGATAAATCAGATTAACTCATTTGTGGTGTAGCTAAAGCCAACATTTTCCCTGCCATACTCCGTCTTTATGTAACACTGTTTAGTCAGGTGAATTATTTCCAGCAAGAAGAATCCAATCAAATAAATGTATGTGTATTTAGTATGTATATTCAGTGTTTTCACCACAGCGGCCTTTACCTTATGCAATTCCTACAATTAGAACTCTGATTGACCGCCATGTTGTTATTCTGACCGATAGATGAACCTGGCCATGCGTAATGAGTGATAATATGGAAGTTAATGTCTCAATATAATGCTTTTCAGTTACGTATGTTTTGACAATACACACTTGGACACTCTTTCCTGTTTTGTTAGGACTTGGTTTGAACACCAAGTTAGGAGCTAATAATTTGGGATACAATCTCTTGACACCATTGATTTGATGGGCCTGTTTGGGATACAGTGATGGGCGGATTATCTAGTGATGCCACATTTTCTTTTTGATAGAGGAAATGATATCACATTCAAACGCAGCTATAGAAGTAAGTAGGTAAATGCTCATCAGCAGTTGGCTTTGTGTTTGAGGTCAAATGCTGTACGATACGAGAAGGCAATACACTGGATAACAGGGGGATAAACGCCATACTGGGATTCACCCTTTTCCCAAAATGACTTGCGTACTATGTGAAACAATGGGACGTAATGGTGTATTTTGATAAATAGCGGTCGTGAAATTTCTTGGGAATTTATGTGTTGTTTAAATTTCTACTTATTGGAAATCATGAAGGCATGGAAACTACTCAACTTGTTGCACTGATGTATTTCATAACCAAGGTCATCAGTCTTCTATTTTCCATTGCAGGTAAAGTGTTGATTACAGTCGATGGTCTGTGCATGGATTTGAATCCTAACAGTGAGTATACAATTCCTCTGTCTCCAGAAATTTTAAACGATTCATGTTTATATCTACTTAGGGAGCAGTATATGCTATATCATATCAGATGGTGAAATGCAATTTAATTGCAATGAGCTATTGTATCTTGAGCTAAAGCATCTTGACATT
This sequence comes from Haplosyllis leylae, assembly GCA_038406175.1. Taxonomy (NCBI): domain Eukaryota; kingdom Metazoa; phylum Annelida; class Polychaeta; order Phyllodocida; family Syllidae; genus Haplosyllis; species Haplosyllis leylae. Next base: position 9,739 of record JBCAUG010717034.1, on the reverse strand, counting down.
AAAATATGGTATTTTCCAGTTTAAGGTGTGTATTATGTTTCTAAATGTACAATCTAATTCAAAAGGAAATATGTACATTATAGTCCACAAGGTGTTACAAATGTCAGTATATAAGTTGTTGCACGTAATGGCGGGAAATAGTTATTTTTTAAGATCCCGCTGGGGTGTGATACTACGTTCGGGTAATAACATATTTATCACACCCCAAGGGATCTTAAAAAATAACTATTACCCGCCATTTAAGTGCAACAATGATTTTATCATATGACTAAAGGTTGCTGGCAGACATGTTTGATTTGTTGTTTTTACGGTCAGTTTTCGCAAAATTTTGCGATGTCTATTTCTCACTCGGATCTTTGTAAAAATTTTCAATATTTGGCAAGATTAATGGCAAGATTCATTGAGGTAAACTTTAACCATAAATTTTATTTTCTTGAAAAGTTAACAGTATACATTTTTTTTAACATTGGAACTTTGGGGTAAAAACAGAATGTGAAAACTTAACGAGTCTGTACTTTCCCAGTACGCATTTCGATAAATATTAAAAAATTCATAATAAAACATAAATCCTTTGAAATATCACATATGTAAGTAGTTTGTCCCTTAATTTGGGGGTAGACATTTTTACTTCTTTACAATATTTAAGTTAATTGTTCCTATCTGGCAATTGGCAAAGAAGGATCTTGGTATTTGGTTGACGACATTGCTTGTGCACATTGCCGTAACTGTAGGTTGAGGCTCAATGTTTTTGGCTAGTTGAACATCAAATTATCTTGGTTTTTCCTGGGAACTTTCTATGTCACAAATAGCTGATAACAGATCAAAGTCAGGAATGTCATCATGGTCTTCAAAAGTTGGCTCGAAAGAAATTAGTGCATTTGATGGCTTCACATTTTCCTTCGGTGTTACTGCTTGTTCTGTTGGTGCTGTAATTTCAAGAATTTTTTTAGGACTGGGTAGAGACTTTTTCTCAGATGCTTGCAAGATTGCCTTCATGTGTTGTTTTGGAGTAAGACATTCTGATAGTGTTTTACCCATCTCCATTTTTTTTTTTTGGTCTGTCTTCTGATAAACGGCAAGTGACTGTACACTTTTATGACCTGAAATCGCCATGATATCAGCATTGGAATATTTTGCATTTGTGAGCATGGTGATCCCTGTAGATCTGATAGAGTGGTTGGTGTATATTCTAGATAATTTTGCATCTCTACTCAGATCAGACATGAAGGTTGAGAGCAGATTTTTGCCAATGTGTTTCTTCTTGGAGTACCAAATAGTAGGGTGATTGGGTTCAATTTTTTCCAGTGGAGCTTGCCACATGTAGTCATTGTCTGGATGCAAGTGGCTCAGATACTCCTTAAATGACTCCACTGGACACATTGGATCTGTTTTATTTTCGGGCATAACACTGCTGACTATGTTCTCAATGTTCCTGTAGTTTTTGGTCAATTCATCTTTAACCTTCACAACTATCCACTCTTCATTTTCCATGTTGTAGTTCAGTTCAAAATCAGTTTTTTTCATGTGTTGAATGTTCTCCATACCACGTTGACAGAAGTAGAATCTGAGATCAAACTGTACTTTCTTTTGCAATGAAATTGCGTCTTTGTTTGGATTAAATAGTGGAGAATTATACAGTTTTACTTAGTCTGAAAAAGAGGAATTGAAGAACGAAGGTAGATCTATGTCATTTGTTTACATTTCACACACTTCTTATTTACTTGAATGCTATTGGCTGAGATGCACGTGGCTAGTGATCACATGACCCCCAAGAGCCAATCAGCATTCATCTTCTCCGAATGCCGGGGAACGCTGACAAATTTAAATCAAAAATAAGAAAGAAATGCACCCAAATTTCTCAGTAATTAGGTAGAATCGCACATACACATTAACAGGAAAAATACTACACAACATGAGTCTTGATATGCCACCTTTACTTTTTTGATCAGATGTCTACAGGCTAAGAAATTTCCATGACAAGATTTTTTGTTTTTGTTTTGTTTTTGTGTGTACAAATTTCAATGAAACGAATGAAAGCAATTGTACCTGGCTCTGCTATTTCTGGAGCAGAGTAAACTTGGCCTTTGCCTTTTTCTTTCAGCTCCTTCTGACTAGCAGCAAATGCTCTCTGTGAATGTTTGAATAATAGGTTTGCTGTATTAATAATGTCATATAAGTGGCCCTTGTTCTTTAGTATCCTGTTCAGAGAATATCGGAAGTTTTTCATAGTGTTTGCAGAGTACAACAAATCCTGATTTTCTCTATCATCTATGTCATTGTCACTCTCCAAAGAAATATCCTTGTGAGCCCCAAACCAGAACTTCTCTAACATACAGTCTAATTTGTCATCTTCATACAACCAGTATTTTAAATCAGACTTTCCTGCTTGTTGTAAAAACTTTTGAAAAGCATTGTTGGCACGCTCCTCACTCCTGGTCATATTAATGTTCTTACTTGCTTCATGTTTCTTCTCTAATTCCTCATCAGTATACAGTACAAATCTTTGCTTATTATCAATTTTAGACTTCTTGTTTGGGGGCTCCATACTGCGTTTATTTTGGTCTCACCAAAGGCTGTTTGTAAACGTTATTTTCATTGGATTGTAATGGCTCTACTGAACACAATCGGGCAATGTCGGCCGGGCAGAAAAAAATAGAATATCATCCCGCTCGAATATTCTCCATTAACATCACTTAAATCAATTAAATTCCATGGGCAATAACCTTTTTAACACATCCCACAACTTTATAATTGCAGTCAATGAGGAGAGCACCCCAGTCATATGATAATTCACCTTATTATCCACAGAGTGGTGCAGAAATCAGAAGAAAGATGTTACAAATGCTAGTATGTAACTGATATTCCGCGTACGCGTTAAGGCTCCGTTCATCTTATCTAATATTTATGTCATCTCAATCACTCTTCCCTGTCTGTAGCAAGTGTTGGTAGCTGTATTTGATTCATGTTGGATTCCGAGGTCCCTGATGCATTGTACTTACTTCATACAGGACTTTATAACAAGCAGAGTGACTGCTAAAAGAATAATGTTCATGACAGAAATACTTAAGGAACTTGTGTTATGCACACAAATCGGAGAAAGGAGGTTCTTAGACTTCGCAAATTGATTACAATCAGTAAAATGTTACAATTACGTCATGAACATAGCTGTCTTGTAACGTTGTAAAATGACGTCATGGCAGTATTCTGTGTAAAAAATCCCAACCAATGACTGGAGCTCAAAGCAGGCCTACTTATCATAAAACTGCCAAGGCATGTTACGGCCAAAATCTCAGAATGTTATGGTTCCCCCAATTGCAACCACTATGATAACTCTAACAAACCATAATATTCAAGGATTTTTCAACAGGAAGCGGGTCTTAACCAAAAACTTTGAAGGAATTCCGAGAGTATTAAGGGCATTCCCTGATAAGTGCTCTATAAGTATTACATTTGAGACAAATGTTTGCTTTATTTCTGTATACTTTCCATATAATCTCTCACAGACTATGATAGTAAAGAAATTCAGCAACAATCGGTTTTTCCGTAATTTTTTTATCGAATTTGATGAATTCATTGAATTGGATCCATAGTGATGTATCTATCAAGTAACCAGGTCACCAAAAAATAAAATGCAAGGTGCTTCCCATAAATAGACCTAATTATGACATGATATTTACAAATCATGGGCTGTATTTAATAATGTGCCGAAACATAGAAAATATATAAAGTAAGCAATTATCAAGACTAACTGTTATCTTCATTACATAGTGACAGTCACTAAATGTGGGTGACCCTCTTTCAGTGACATCATCAAATTTTAAATTCACTGAATTCGGCGAATTCTATGACAATTACGGAAAAACTCAAATGAAAACTCTCACAAATATCAGATTCGTTTGGTTCAAGGTTTTACGCACCATTTAATTCGTTTGCCATAAACTCTAAACGTGTTTTATAAATCAATAAATTGGAATTCTTATCATTGTTTCTGCAAAAAAATATAAATTCATTAAGTATTTTCGTTATGAGGTTCTACACATGGGCAGAAATTTCACCTTCTGGTGACATTGAAATAAATTTGTGGTTAATATAATTATCACCTTAGGAATAATAATCGGGACGGTTTATATTATGTCATAGCTCTCGTCACTTATTAAAAGTTTTAGCATCTTGTCAAATTCAGCTTGTAGAGGGCGTAACTTTAATATGACAGGTATATTTTAAACAAATACAACTGGTCTATGTACTAGAATATTTCTTCAGAACTTCTAGCTTCCTGAGTTCCATAGAATCAGTAGAATTCTGAGAATTTTTTTCAAATTACTAAAAAATATTATTCTAGTATTCTAATTTACTTTCCAAATTGCTAAAATATGCTACAAATTCTAGAAATTCTAAAAATAGTTTTCTACAAATTTTCTAGATTTTATAGAATTTGATTCGGAAAAACTCGAATGCCTTCGTTCATGGTCGAAGGAGAGTAATGTTTTCACTCGTGGAATATTCAACAACCAGGATTTTACTGCACAACAATAGAATTAAGATATTTGATAGAAATTTAGTGCTAAAGTGTTTTACTCTTTTTTTTTATTTCTGGAGGACACATGTCCTTTTTGTGATGCCACTGATACCCCTGTTTCGGACTTCTGGTGATGTCTGCCCTGGGTTTCAAAGCCAGGGTGGATCCCTCGCTTGCGGGCTTCCTCGCCTGCGCACAATGGATTTCCCAGATTCAGTTATTCAGTTATTTAGTTATTTTAATAACAGATACAAGGGCAAATGAATTGCAAATAATAAGGACACATATTACCAACTGATGTTTTCTTTCAGCTATGGATCAGAAAGCAAAGATAACATATGACAGAGGTATCTGAATGAAGAAAATAGGTTTTACTTTACAATTAAGATATTTTAACGCTTCAAATTGATATTTCTTTGCAGATGGTCAATTTCCCTAGAAAACAATCTAATGTGCAGACCTATTAATAATCATTGTGTTTATGACATGGTTCCTAATAGGAAACACTACCGAACAAGGCACGAAGCTAATAACCCCTTGTATAATGCCACATAATCCATTAATTTGACTCTGTCACTCCCAGTGTAATTAATTAATACTTGACATTAACAGTTGAGTGTCTTCATTAATTCTAATTAATATTTATGAAGGGAACAGTATTTTCATTTGATTTGACATTCAAACTTGTGACTTTTCTTCTTTATTAATATTAGATGAAAAATAGATGCCAAGAATACTAAGCAGTCACTTGACTTGCAATGAATTTGCGTTCGGGGATTTGCTTTGAACGTTTGAAATCACAGTGGAAACATTTTTGTCAAAAGCTAAGTATGATAGAGTGTGACATATCATGGAAACAATGATTTTCACTTCCATCTCAACTAGTTTTTTGTCTTTTGTTTTATGACACTTTTAATTTTGTTGCACCCAAGGGGATTTCTCCTAAATAAGATGCTGATCTTATTTTTGTCTCGAAACTTTTGTTTTTTGTCCCAGACAAAAACTTAGCTTCAGTCTGCAAAATCAATTACAATTGATGTAATTAATGGGTCTTGGATCAAATAGATAGATTTGTGGCAATTTACTGTTAATCCTAAATTCACTGAACTCAGTTCGTATTAGTTAAAACTCTATTCGAGTTTTCCCTTAATGGTAGGTTAGTTGATTTAACAAATTTGTTAAATTAGTGAATAGTGAATTCAACATTGCTCATTTGGATTGATTATTACCACCACTTTGGATTACATTTACCTAACTTCACAAATTTGTTAAATAACTGGCCCACCATTAAGGGAAAATTCAATTGTGTAGATTCTACTTGTTTTCAGACTAATGAGACAGACTAAAAATTATTCCGCTCACGTCACCGGTTTTATTCAAACATACTTTTTGTCTGGGCAGTAAAAATTCAAATGTAGTACTTTTTTTTTATAATATTTTTCTGTGGATAATGACAAAATCAACAATTCTGGAGGATATATTACTTGTGGGGAGTCTGTAATTGGGGGTGTAATTGGGAAAGCGTAGTGACAAAACTGTAAAAATGTATCTTTAGATCTTGAGATATTGGTTATTTGACTATATTTTCTAAAGTATGGGAAATTATAAACTAAATTTCCTTCAAAATTTTTATTGTTTCATTATCCACCGAGACATAGACAGAGGAATCGGTTACTTTCTTGGAAAAGTGCTAAATTTTTACTTTTGTCTGCTGAGACAACAGACTTTTCGCGGACATAAATTTGATAATACACTACCAAACTAGTTTCTACACAGCTGATTTGTTTCTTCAAAGCAATGGAAAAAAAACACAATTGTTTGAAAAAGTTGGCTTCTTTATCATGTTTGAATCTCTCCTTATTGTTCATGCACGTTGCGGAAGACAAGCAGGCGATGATTTCCTGCCATTAGCACGAAGTATGGACCACATACACGGGCACTGACGTTCATTACACGGCAGCTATCCGACATCACGTAGATCTACTGACTTATTAGAATCAACTTCTAGATCTTGTTGGGTAGAAAGCGATTCAAGTTTAAGGAACCATCACCGAGTCTGAGGGCTGGGTCGCTTCAGACCAAGGTCAGGGGAAAGGTAACAATGCCCGAGGTCTTTGTGGCCTTTCCCCTGACCGAGGTCTGAAGCAAGACCTTGCCTGATAGACAAGGTGATTGTTCCTATTCTGACATGGCTTTTGGCAAAAATTGATACAGATCTGATGCTTACTTTCAAGGGAATTTGGCTTTTTAGACACCAAAGCAAGGAGCTTGTTTACACGACCGCCATGACAGTTTCTCCTGGAGATGCCCGAGTGGCTCACGGAGAGCCATGAAGGCTCCAACCAAACACTGGCGGGCCTTGGTTGGCTCACCAAGCACCTTGGTCTGAAGCAACTAAGCACGCCTTGGCGTGTTAGAATTTGTCATACAATTCTCTTGTCGTTGCCCGCCAAATGTACCAATCACGTCAATCCTTAGTAATCGCATTGATAATTTTATCAATATACAACTGTCTGAGGTGATTCGTTATTTGCTGAATGTCTCAAAACATTTCGATCCTTATGTAGCCATGTTCTATTGATTCAAAAATAATTTAAGAAGTCTAAATTCAACAGTACCCGAGGCAGCACATAAAGGCGTTTCCCAGCCGTGTATTAGACGTTCCTCTCATTCCATGTGTTAATCTATTCCCGCCGCCATTACCATCGTTACGCAAGAGTTAATTACTCAGGTGGAGCCGCGTGTTAATGACTTATTAATAACATAACGCGGTGAGGGGTCCAAGAGTTAGTCAGGTAGAATAACCGCATCAGAGTCAATCAGTTCCATACATGGATAGATTAGTGTGGACGTAGACGTGAAACGGACTGCTTCGGACACGGATGTGTTTAAACTAGAAGAAAAGGAAGATGCCATTTATAAAAATAAAATCAGCTGATTGCAACAAAATGTGGACATGTAGTGGATTCTGAAAAGATCACCTTATGTGTGAACATACAACATACTGCTGAAGTGAATTCTACCGTTATTTATCATAGAAAACATCGGAATTGTTACAGTGAGATCAGCTGATCATTATCATATATGTTCAGAATTATTAGAGTCACTGAGTGCTGTCTTTGTGTGAAAATATTTGAGGCATTCAAGAAGAGGAGGACATTAGACCAACTGATTCTGTGAGCCGAAATCGGGATCGACGTGATACTTACTTAACTCTTGCTAATAGCGAGTTAGGCTATGACGGACACCCTAATTACGTCACTGGACTGCAATGTAAAAAACCTTACACTACAAACAAAATGAGTTTACAAAGATCAGTTTCTTTTGCATCTTTGTTTATGGACTCCAGTGCATTCTCCGACTGACATTAATACGACAATGAACACGCTGCTTTATAATGGTAGTGGACAGCACAGTTGTCAGTAATTGTAAGGTTCTTACTTCCCCTATGAGAAACATGACATTCCCGGGTCACCTTCAGTTGAGTGATAAACGGGAAGGAATGTACAGCTTATTCTTCTGACAGGATAAAATTTGTTCAAGAAAAAGTCGATTAAGATTCATACTGAGATTGAGACTGGATTATCTACGGACTTTGAAGGAAGGAACAAGATAGATCATTTTACACAAAAGGATTTCCTGATGGGGTGCACGACTGAATGCACATACTCTAAACTAGGTACGGTAGATCTAAGAGATTAATCAATTTTTTCATTGAGAGGTTTTCTGACTAGTAGAGGATTTTTAAAACAAAAATCAATGAACTTTCTTCATTTACAATTAATTTTACTTCAAAAATATTTCGTTCTATATTGTTAAAATTGACAACAAAAGACACTATCACCATGGTGATTATGTCATTTCGGGTGATGACATTTTCACACATCCTATTGTGGTCACATATAATTACTCATAATTGATACTACAGTGGCTAGTAACATGACAGATTAGCTGATAATGGAGCTTTTGTACATGCAAATGCAAATGGCAGTAAGACCTAAATTCTGAACACATAGTTCTGAAAAATATTTCAGGTGAAATCGACACCAATGTAAATTCATAATTCCCAAAATTCTCATAAAAGTGAGGAAATCGGCCCATAGACACAATGTTATTTTTGGAATCAAATTTCCAGTGCAAATGTGTGACTGATGGCAGCATTGGGGTGTCATGCCTGAACGAGCTCCATTGCAATTGCATTGATTGTAGTTACAGATAATGGTAGAGGGCCTTCTTTCCTTTCATTTCCCCGTCTGGTCAAAATTTTAGATGCGACAACCATGCGGTTATATGATAGATATATTGTATAACATATTAACATATTTGTATCATTAGCATCACAAAATGAGCATTTAATCTCATCCCATTTATCAGAAGACTCGGAATAATTTTGAATGTAACTCCCATTACTATTGTTTTTGAACACATTAATGTTGTCAATATCTCTTATCACCAGGCCTTGCTGATGGAAACAAGTGAGCGAGATAAACATGCAACAGGTTATCTACTTTGAAATAGAAATTAATAAACTCCATATCTCTGGCTATATTGACGCAAATTATGATATACTGTTTAAAACACTACAATACGATTTTCGATGGAGTTTTTTCTAAATGGAAGTCAAATTCAGTGAATTCAGATCATCCAATAAATCACTGATGCAGGAATTGGATAAAATTTTAAGTTCGTCAGTTACTTGTGTCTTGTTCTCTTACATAAAAGGCTGTGGGCTCAGATCTTTTAATTATAACTATTTTGGTCACATTTAGGGAAAACTCAAATAGTTCCATTGGATCTGCATGGAGGGAGTTTAAATTTCTAGGAGAAATTTTAGAATATCATGGACAGCTTTGTATGTAATATAACTTTCATCACATATTGTCTAGCACGTCTACAGTGTTCTACATTATCTTCCCAGACGATTTGCCTTGAAAGAATACACGCAAATTACCAATCCCAGAAGTGTCACTCTATACTTCAGACATCACTGCTGCAACCAGAGAGACAGGATATTTTATGTCCTATTCCAGTGCTTACTTGAGCAGAAAAACCAAGAGAGAAAGAGAAGGAGATACAGTAAGTAACACCCTGAAGGAGGTTCAAGTGATTCTGACATTTGCGACAGTTGCAAAGAATTCTGATCTGAGGCCTCAATGGTAGCCTATGAGAAAAGATATCTTGAATGATGTAGAAGAACTGGGGAGAGTTGTCTGCAAAATA